>MU226996.1:3829515-3844767 GCA_018584345.1 Thuja plicata
AAATTTCAAAACTCCATCTAGATAGAAGGCAACAGGTCGAATCACACAGGCAGGCAGGATGAATAACTCATATTCAGTCTTGTTTGTTCTTGGTGAAGAAGGACTATGTTGAAGTGTGTAGTTGATTGAGAAGGCAAAAATTAACTCATACAGGCGTTAGTGTAGTCCGTTGCAGGATTAGATGAACTAGCAGCAAGATTGGGGTCCATGTTCTTCCTCTTCTTAGTGGCTCATGTGATAGGTGGCATGAAATGACTACCTTAAGGGGATATGAGATGCAATATATAATGCAAGAATGCACCTAGGAAGCTAAATATGATGGTGCTAGGACTAGGATGCGTCTAGGATGACGAATATGCTCCTACAGATTAAGGATAACTTGATGTATGCAAGGATTAAGGGTTGCTTTCCCTAGTGTAAGATCAAGTGGAAGTGATTGTCTACCTAAGATAGACTTGTTCTCTTTGGCAAATGAGATTCTTCGTCAATGTGAACCAACCTTTTGATCAAGGTGATGAGGTTGCAAAGGCAAAGGGGATTATCCTAAACAATGCTTAGTTTAAGGACATTCAAGGATGGGTTTTGATTAAGATGTAGGTTCTAAGAAACTCAAAAGGGGATGCAATATCAAGTGAGGGATGTGATTAAGGATGCCTTGGATGATGATTTGGATGATGCTAGGCTGATTAGGATTGATTTGGATTAATGAAGGATTATGCAAGGATGAGTGTGTGATGTGTTTCTAAAGATGACAACCTAAGGGAGGTCCTAAAAATGCAAGCTAAGTGAGCTTAAGAAGAGGAAGAAATTTCATTTGTCGTGGTAAATTGGCTAGTCATATTGCTCAATTCCAACAAAAGAAGCATTTAGATGATATTTGCCCATAAAGTGAGAAACCTTGTTGTTGTATATCACTTTGTCGAATTGTTCTCGTTTATGGATTTTTTGCTTGATGGAATCAATGATGTGTTGGTACTTGGTAACCTCTCAAGTTGTCTTTTTCTATTCTCTTTGCACAGGTGGTAACGGAGTTTTTACCTTCTTATGCTTCTCAGAATCAGTCATGTCCTATAAATAGATCTGATTTTGGATGAATAGTTAGAGGTTTTAGGACATATATCATAAAAGACCAAATTCTAAAAATTAGAGCTAAAGGTAATCTTTGCAAAGGGACGTTGTTTTTGATGTTTTGGCACAAGTTTGATCTCTTTCTTATTTTCAATAGATTTGCTCCATGGCAAGAACCAATTTCAACATACTCAAACTACAAAATAACAAGCATGTGTTTGAAAACAATCCGAAAAGGGACAAAGCATCCTTGAAGGATACAAGCAAGTGACAAATTTGAATGTTGGGTATTCCGTTTGTGTTTTGGATTTGTCAATGTTGTTCAAACACTTCAAGCACACATCTACCTAAGGAATTGGCTTCAATGAAATATTATAGACCCATTGCTTGGTAGTCCTTTAGCTCACACAACAGTGTCACCCTCAAAAGGGCACCCGTGTTTTTGCCTTTTTCCAGGTATTGTTGTTGTGCTACGAAGATCTCTTTCGTAACACAATACCTTGGGACACATATGATGGGGATCTTGGGGGGAGATTCTTCCCTCCCCTTGCACTATAATAAATTACCATTCAGAGGTGAATTGGGTAGCTTCTATGCTTAGAGTGTTTAGTAAGTGTCTCTGTTCGATTGTATCCTCTATGTCTGCGCAAGCATGATTTAGGCGTATAGCCCCATAGAGCATCTTAACAAAAAGTGGTCACGTAAATGTGATTGAGACTGCGAGGCTGCACTTAAGTTAGATGAGAGTCGAGTATAAGCTCAAATGCCAATCGACTCCCAAGGCTTTAACCCCAAAGAGTAAATTTGATTAACATGAGTTAGAGTGGTGTGGCTTACACCTCATTCTCATGTGGGTCATTCCCAGGAGATTTTTTCCTCGACCGACAGGCCCATCTAAAGTATTAACTTGAAAAACATGGATTGGCGATGAGAGAGGTCTAGATTTCTGATTTTCCACAAGGGGAAAAGAGCATACTCTCCTACCCAATGTCATTTTCTCCCAAACATGCAAGACAAGTTTTTTCTTTCCCAAAAATTCAATTGTTTAACACAAAGCAAGTGTGTATAGGTTTTTGATCTTCCCTAAAGGGAAGAGAGCATAATCCTCTAACACTTGCTTCGGATTAGACAAAGAAGTCTAGAAAATTAGTCTATGTGCCTAAAAAAGATTATCACAAACATGATCGTTTGGTCAATTTTGATTTGAGGCAACTTGGAAGGCAAACATGAGTAGTTTTGAATTGATTTCTTTGGCAAGTGGTGCTGCAAGACAATTGGTTAGTAGTTTAAATTTTAGCCTTTGACAAGCGTTGAAAACACAAAAAACCACTTAACAATTGTTAGCAAAATGATCAAAATAGTCTGTCAGAGCATAGACGCCGATTCAGGGTGCAGACGCTGGTTCTATGTTTTAGCTTAAAAATGACATAATGCAAGAAAACAAGCCAAAAAACACATAAAAACATAAAATTGCTATACCAGTCGGAGACACCGGTTAAGCGCAAATGCCATTTTATGAATCAAAGACACTGGTTTAGGAACTAGCATTTTCGCAGACGTCGCTGTAACTCCAAGCTCAAAAAAACACAACAAAACAATAAACAAAGTTATTTTTTCCTTCTTCTTAGTCTTTAATTTGATCAAATTTAGCCATTTGAGATTATCCAAATAATTAAAAGCTAGTGTTCTTTTAAGAATTTATCAAGATTCATTCCCCTAGTAAAATTTTAACATTATAACTGCTTGTAAAATTGATCTCTACTAAAAAATAGAATGCTCAAACATTAAAAAGTAGTGGGAAAGATAGTGAATCTTGAAAAACTAAAAAGTTATGTTTGGAAAGTCTCAAACTAGCAATGCTAGGCGGAGACGCCAATTTAGTACAGAGACATTGGCTCAGCGCAGATGTCGAACAACAATTCAGAGAGAACTGACATTTGCCCAGATGCCTCTGCATAAAATGTAGAAGCTGATCCACGTGCTTGGTGAGATTTGGAAGAAAAAAGACTAGAATTTAGAAGAATTTAGGGACGTGGGTCCCATCAGACCTGCCAGAATGTAGTATGAGGAAAATGTCAACCTACAATCACTCACAAACAAGGAACCATTAGAGGGTTAGCATCTAAATTCAAAGTGAGATAAAAGCAAGAAAAAATAAAGTAAAGTATCGTCATATCATCGGATAAAGACAAAACAAGTTGCACCCAAGAGGCTTGTTTGATTTTCTCTTTTGGATGGGATGTGGGTTTGCTCTCTCAAACACACAAGTGAAGTGAATCCCCATTGCAATGTAAATTTATAACAATGAAGAAATATTCAAGAGCTAGTATGAAGAACTAGTCTCAAATCTTCTGCAAGATGATATATCAAACTATGAAATGATATGCATATGCAAGAAACTATGATTCATTTACCAAATTGAAGCCTAGCGTGTGATTTCTAAGTGATTTAAGATATATAGTCAGAAAATGGAAGCACTTCCATTTTAGACTTATTTAGCCTTCCGAGTAAGTGGTTTGGGGTCATGAAAAGTGCCTTGAATGGGTTCTTGATCTTGACATGGCTTCCTCCCTGTTCTATCCCTCTTTCCATTCCTGTTTAGCTTGATTTTTGCATTCTGAACTGCAGACTAGTGATTTTGGGCTTTAGGGTCAGGGTCAACCTTTTAGGTCTATGTCAATGTCAACCCTGACCTAGGTCAGGGTTGACCTTGACCCTGACCTAGGTCAAGGTCGACTTCAACCTTGACCCAGGGTTTAGATCCCGGGGTCTCACAGTTTTGGATGTCTTTCTTTGCAAAAAGTATTTTCCCGCTTGTAGGTTGGCTATTTTGGGTTCCAAAGTGTTGATTCCTAAATTATATTTAATATAGGTCCTTTCCTAGGGGTGAAGGCTTTAATGGAAATTTAATTCTCCTATGTTGGCCTCCTTAGAAGATTGTGCCCTAATTTCATATAAAAGGGAGCCTTCTCCTCTCATTTTCTCTAACCATGATCAAGTGAATGAAGTCTTCCAATCAAGCCTTCTCAAACTATCTTCAAGAGAAATACAAGCAAGTTAAGGAGTAAGATTTCATGCAAGCATTCATCCATTCAAGCATCCATTTTCATGATGGAGATCCATTGGAGGCCATTGAAGGATTCAAGCTACATAGTGCCCTTTTGGTGATCTCTCCATCCACTTTCTTCTAAGCCTATTCCAAATTCAAGAACCCATTCAAGACTTGGTGTTGGAGATCTACAAGCAAGAGATTGAAGACATCCTACCTTTCTACATTCCACATTTTGAAGCATACTTGTGGATCCAAGGATTCTAATCTGCCACAAGGACTTTTACAATCAAGGTGAATTTAAGCATTTGCTTTGTCTATTTCTGCAATTTCAATTATATATATATATTTTAGGTTAATTCCAAAACCAGGGTTTGACCAAAGCAAACCCCTCCCCCCACAACAAACAATCCTCCTTTTCTTGTAGGTATAGGTTTAGAATTGCAGATTTGAGACCAGATATGGATACCCTTTTCGGCTTTCTTTCAAACGGCGTGAACAGATTCTCTGTCGGACCTGTGCAGGTCAGGGTTGACATTATTGGGTCAGGGTTGACATTTGTGGGTCAAGGTCAACCTTTTTCATAAGATTACATTGGAATGGAAAAATATTTCTGGGTTTTGTTTGTCTCTACATTTCAGTTTGGGATCAACTATCAGTTTTTCCAAAAACAGTCTACAGACCTCAAAAAATAGCATTCTTTGATCTGCAATATTTCAAGGTTAGTGAATTTCTCCTATTTATTCAATTACTATCATATATCATTTCTATACATATAATTAACAAAATTTAGGATATCCTTCTTGTTATTCTCCTTTCCGAATAGTTGATTTATTTGTGCATTAACCCTTCTTTTGGGTTGATCAACTTGGATCTTCCATCTGTGCATTTGGGAATAAAAGAGGAGCATCTTATCTTTTCCCTAATCACAATTGCAATACGCAATCAATCAAATTCAATTAAATATAAAGTAGGGTTAAGGAAATCAACACACTCTTTAATCAAATCAAACAACAATTAACAAATAATCTCCTAAACCCTATTTCATACATTACATTTTGGTGAACCTGTGATAGACAACTCTTTCTTTTCCTTGGTGTTAGATTTACATTTCATATTAGATATTTCATGCATATAGAAGTAGGTTTTCTTTTATGCTCTTGCATTTATATTTCAAAATTCATAAAAATCACAAAATTTCTTTAAAAATACAAAAAACATTTACATTTTTCATACTTGTAATGTTTTCTTGTGTTCAACATGTATGATTTTTGTTTTGAATACTTTGATGAGGATTTTGTTGTACAAAATGATAGATCCCTTAATGAGGTACATGGAAGTGAGCATACAAATAGTTCAAATGAGATTCCCATGGATCCTATTCCTATTTCATCCTCCTCCACAACCTCTTCAATTGAATTTTACCATAGAGTGTATGCATGGTTACCTTCATATTCCTTTATTTGCAACATCAAGACACGTAAAACAATATTTCCAAAACCTTTGATGATGGTAAAAGGATGTCCTTGAATAACTATTAAGGGTAAACCCAGAGATCCCTTTGATTTCTTTGATAACATGGATTCTATTTTGCATGCTTATCGCACACAAAATAATCCTCAACCTACTATCCCAGCAACTTTACCTCCTTCTCAACCTATTCTTCCTCAAGCACCTAGGTTACCTTCTTCCTTTAAGGAGTATGACTTACTAGAACAATTACGCGCTACTCCACCTAAGATATCTTTATGGGAATTACTTCAAACTTCCCCTACATATCATGAGGTGTTGCAAAAAGCTTTATCTACTCTCCCTGCCATGCCTCCTAATCAAGAGAACATTAATTAATTTGTAGAGTGCATGCATACTATGCCTTCTGTACCTCCTATTGTATTTTTTGATAATAATTTACCTACTATTGAGGTGCAGAATCAATATGATGCTCTTATGGTTGCTGTCTTTATTAATCAGAGCATCATTTGCAGAACATTGATTGATAATGGATCTGGGCTTAATGTTTGTAGCATGGATATGCTTAAGGCAATTAAGGCCAATCTTACAACTATTCAATCGGATAATATTCCTACTCGTGGATTTGATAATATTGCAAAGAAAACTTTAGGCATTATTACACTCCCCATTAAAGTTGGTCTTGTGCTTCTTTACACTCCTATCCATGTTATGCCTGGACCACTCAATTATAACCTTCTATTAGGAAGACCTTGGTTACATACTATGCATGTGGTTCCTTCTACTCTCCATCATAAGGTTAGGTTCATATATAACTATCTAATGTACACACTACATGCGGATGATGCACCAAATCCTTGCCTGAATACAGAATATGCTAAGGTTCCTGAGCCTACACAACTAGTTAAAAAACTTGAACAACCAACTGAGGTTAAACAAGATGAGATTCCATCTTCTTCCCTGACAGAAGATGATTGGGCAACATTGGATTTTAATCCTACTTTTCTAGGAGAATATAAATTTTTAGATTTGGAATTTATGAAAGAACAAACTAAGTTTGAAAAATAGGTTTTTATTCCTTGTCCACTTTCTGGGGCGTTAAGGAGTAACTTTGTTGCTGCTTCTCGTGATGAAACAATCAAGACAATAAAACTAGATTTCTATGACATTGTGACATATTCCGCTCCTTTAACTCAATCCAATATGGCTGATAGGTATGGTTCTGGTTATCATTTACTCAAGAAATCAAGATTTAACGGGAAAGGTTGTGGTAAGTATGAACAAGGTATACAAGTACCCTTGGATAATGAAGGTTGTGATTATACTTATGGGTTAGGATTCAATCCTTATAGGAAACCATCATCTTTTCCTCTTAATATTAATCATATTTGTGGTGGACATTTGAAATTGGTTAATCTACTTCTCCTTGACATGGATCAAAAGCCTACGTTGGACATCTTTCCTGAGGATGAAGCCCTGGCTGATTTTTTAGGAGCTTATCAAGATCTACCTACATTTCATCATAAAAGGAGAAAGTTATATTTCTTGAATAGTGAAGCCTATTTTGGAGAACATGATGAATCAGATATTTCCCCTTTGTCAATAGATTCTCCCATACAAAGTAATTTATTAATATCTGAGACCATTGAGATTCAAGTGGATGAGCATGATGTCGAAAGAAAAAACAAAACTGGGAAGTGTTTGAATCAAGATGAACATGATCAATTGGTTTCTCTCTTACTTGAGTATAAGGATATCTTTGCTTGGACATATTCAGATATGCTAGGTATAGACCCCAAGATTTTCACTCATAATATTGTTCTTAAACCCAATGCCAAACCTCTGAAACAAAAGATTCGCAAGATGAATCCCAGTATCGCTTTACTAGTAAAAGCTGAAATTGAAAAATTACTAGGTGACGGATTCATCTTCTCTATTGAATATTCTGAATGGATTTCCAATATTGTTGCTATTTCTAAGGGAGGAAATAAAATAAGAATGTGCACCAATTTCCAAGACTTAAATAAAGCATCCCTAAAAGATGACTTCCCGCTACCTAATATTGACATTATTGTGGATTCCACAGTAGGTCATGCATTATTGTCTTTTATGGATGGATTTTTGGGTTATAATCAAATCTTTATTCCTGTTGAGGATCAACTTAAGACCACATTTATTACACCTTGGGGGACATTTTGTTGGGTCATGATGCCTTTTGGATTAAGAAATGCGGGAGCTACTTATCAACGCACCATGACTTTGATTTTTCATGATTACATTCATAAGATTTTGGAAGATTATGTGGATGATATCTTGGCAAAGTCTATACAAAGAGAGGATCATGTATTCATTTTAAGACAAATATTTGAAAGAATTAGGAGTTACAACATGAGGTTAAATCCTAAGAAATGTGCTTTCAGAGTTGATTCTGGAAAATTATTAGGATTTATTCTCTCTAAGCGAGGCATAGAAGTTGATACTAAGAAGATTGATGCTATTGTTAACATGCCTCCTCCTAAGAATATTTCTCAATTGCGTATTTTACAAGGTAAAATACAATCTATTCGTCGCTTTGTTTCTAACCTAGCCGATAGGACCGTTCCTTTTACTTCTTTACTCAGAAAAGATACTACATTTTCTTGGAACCAGGAATGCAAGAAGTCTTTTGAGAAATTTAAAGAATATCTTGCTAATCCTCTTATTTTAAAACCTGCTCAATTCAATAAACCCTTTTATCTATATACTTCTGCCACATCTAATGTTGTGAGTGCATTGTTGGCTCAACATGATAGTGACAGAAAGGAACGACCAGTATACTATATTAGTTGGACCTTGTTGGATTATGAAACTTGATATACTCAACTAGAACGATAATGCTCGGCTTTAGTTTATGCTTGTCAAAAACTTTGGCATTACTTACTCAATGTTGAAGTCAATGTGATTGTTAAATTTGATCCTTTAAAACATCTTTTCTCAAAAACCAATCTCTCCAGTTGATTAGCAAAATGGGTGATGTTGCTCACAGAATTTGATCTCAATTTCATCCTTAAAAAGTCAATTAAAGGAAATTCTTTAACGGATTATTTAGCTAAAGCTCCTTGTCCTCATTCTAATACAACTGTTACCTCTGTATAATTCCCTGATGAGCATATATTTGCAATCAAATAAGATGATACTTGGGAATTATATTTTGATGGTTCTAGGTGCAAGACAGGTTCTGGGGTGGGCATTATCTTGATCCATCCTACGAAGAAACCGATCCCTATGTCATATAAATTAACTTTTCCTTGTACTAATAACATTGTGGAGTATGAAGCTCTTATAGCTGACTTACAAGAAGCTTCATCGCTTCATATTAAAAACTTTGAAATTTACGGAGATTCACAATTGATTGTGGAACAAATCAAAGGAGGTTATCAAACTAAGAGTGATAAGATGGCACAATATCGAGATGTGGCTCTTGATATTATTTCACAATTCTCTTCTTACACAATTCAAATTGTACCTAGGAAAGATAATCGACATGCAGACACCATGACAAGTGCAGCTTCTCTAGTTTGCCTTGAGAATAACAATGAATATTTTCAATTCACTATACACACTCTTAAATTCCCCACAATTTTTGATAGGGTTACCGTTGATTGTTGTAATTTGCATTTAGATGAATGGTATTCACATATCTTTCATTTTCTGAAAGATAATACTTTTCCAGAATCGGCAACAAGGAACACACATAATCATATTAGAAAGCTTGCAGCCCGCTATATCATTTTAGGGGAAACGCTCTACAAACGTTCTTACAACGGTTTACTATTAAGATGTCTTAACAAAATTGAAGTACCTATAGCTTTAGCAGAAGCTCACTCTGGTTCTTGTGGGGGACATTTTGATGGAAAATACTTTGTCAATAAACTCCTTAGAATGGGATACTACTGGAAAAAAATGGAGAAATATTCCTTTGCATTTGTCAAAAAGTGTCCTCAGTATCAACAACATGGTAATTTAATTCATGCTCCTGCTCGCAAGCTTCGTAATCAAGTTGCTCTGTGGCCTTTTAGCATTTGGGGTTTTGATCTCATTGGAAAAATCTCACCGGCTTCTTCTCAAGGACATACATACATTCTCATGGCTACAGATTACTTTACAAAATGGGTAGAAGCTATCCCTCTTCATTCTACTAGTTTAGATGTTATCTATGATTTCATCCTTAACCATATTATAGCACGATTTGGTATTCCTTCAACGATAGTTTCAGATAATGGTACATCTTTTAAGAACAAATAAGTCATGAAATTCATGGAGAAATATCATATACAACATAGATTTTCTACTCCTCACTACGCTCAATCTAATGGTCAAGCTGAAGCATCGAATAAGGTTATTGAACAAATATTAAAGAAAATAGTCAACAAACATGCGAAAGATTGGCATACACAACTTAATTATGCCTTGTGGGCTTATAGGACTAGTGTTTGTACAACCACTGGCACTTCACCTCATAATCTTGTTTATGGGATTGATGCTATCATGCCTTTGGAATTAGAAATACCATCCTTGCGTGTTTCATTTCATGGGATCATTGACAAAGATACTTTCCAGGAACAATGATTACAAGAGTTAGAAATGTTAGATGAACAATGAATAAATGCTTTGGAACACATTAAGGCCTATCATAAATCACTCCAAAAACAATATAATCATAAAGTGATTGAACGGTCATTCATGGAAGGTGATTTAGCCTTATATGAAAACCAATGAAATGTGAATACTTTACCTGGTGAGAAAGGAAAATTTAGTCCAAATTAGCTTGGACCCTTTGTGGTAATTGAGGATTTTTCTCCAGGTGCCTACAAAATTGCTGATATGAATGGTGTTCCTCTTAATGAACCTATTAATATCATGCATCTCAAACATTATTATCGTTAATTTGTCATTTTCTTCTTTATGCATGAGTGTGTTCCCTATAGAATAATTATTTTATAAGTTATATAACTTAGAATGCATCCATACATATTTTCCTTTCCTCTTTCTTTTTAAGATTTGTGCATTGATGAAAGTAAAAAGTAATCAACCATAGAACTAATTGTTCCAAAAACAAAGTTTTCTTCATAAATAAACTTTTTCTGAGTTTGGTACATATGTGGCACAAGTGCCATATCTATCAATCTCTATCCCGATGCTTTAAAGGATGGTGACTCCCAAATCTTTCAGATCTGTGATGTGAGGCTAAGGATCTTAGAATGGTAGTCTGTGTGCGACTCCTCGATATGCTCATCTCCTAGATCCACTCTTGGGCTCTTTGCATGTCCACCATTAGTTTCTCTTCTCTCTCCTTGCATAACCTCAGCTCTCATTGTACACATAGGAAGATATTTGCATGTCTTCCAGGATCCCTTTGTCCTACAAGGGACTCTCTCTCACTAGCTGGCAGTCGGTAGGATATACATGTATCCTTCAGAACCTCAGATAAAAAAATCCTCCACTCCGCTACACTCCCTGCAAAAATTAAAAAGTAAAACTTATTTAATTTCTTCTTCTAAACAAAATCTTTATTCAAAACATTCTATAGCTATATCATACCTGGATCTCCTTCCTAAGAATCACTAAAAGATCTAGATGGTGGGGGCATGGAGTGACTACTCTCTCCTTGTTCACTCTATCTAGGCCTCAATGGTGGTGTCTCTTTGTACGCTCGAGGAGGTCATCATGATCTCAGGGGAGATATATAAACTGCCTCATCACCGGTCCCTGTAATGCAGCCTGGGGCCATCTCCTCTGCTCTCTCCTCTTCTCTCTCCCCCTCCATGTGATCTCCCTCGAAGGGAGGCTCCTCCTCATCTCTCTGATCCTCCTCCTCCTCTCCTACTGGTATGTCATCTCCTCGGTGGTTCCTCTCTGAAGGACCTGGATCACCTGTGGGGTAGTCATCGGGGAAGATAGGATGGGTCCCCTATAAACTCCAGTATCTAATATACTCTCTACTAACACCTACGTAGGATATCTCAGGGGCTACCTCTATATCCTCAGTCTCATCTATCTCACTATCCACAATATCAGCTACTGTCAGCTAACGTATGGCATCGGGTCTCTGATAGTATCTCATCAGATATGCATACTGAGGTACTGTCCAGGGGACTCCCTGCATCAAACCAAATTGTCTCATCACCCTATCATAGTAATACGACATCACGACATGATTGGTAGGACCTTCTGGTAGCTTACACTGCTGCGAGTGTCTCAATTGATGTCAGGTATCTGGTCACTCTATCATCTAACAATAAGGTCTCCATATCACATCTATACCTGGTATACGGTGAAAGCATACCCTCCAAAAGAGGATATCTCAGTGCTACCAAACATCTGCTAGAAGATATGCAAAGGCTCTTGGTGTGCTCGCATCTATCATCATAGGAGTACCTTGTGGTCATGTACATGTGTAATTCTCAAACATCCAAACCTGTAGAAAGGTGCACACTGTAAGACTCTCCTACTAATATCTCACCAACTGACTCAGCTCGTGATAAAGATGAGCCAACATGCTGTGGCCCCATGAGACAGTGACCCTGTCACTCTCCATCCTATGTACAAGATGGGTGAATGGTGCTAAAAATACTATACCCTTTGTGTTTGGCACTACAACTAAAGAAATTATACATAGCATCACTCTTCGTACCAAAGGTGTCAGACCTGCTAGTATGGCTACCAAAGATATCTAATCTAATCAGGTCCTCATCTGTGGTACCCATCCCAAACAATACTCCATATCTACAAAAACCTTAGGGGGACCCCGTGGTACTCTCGGTCTAACAGGCTCGCCTCAGACTGGAAGTCGTAGGATCCTATACACATCCTCCAGAGTGATCGTGATCTCTCCTAACAGAAGATGGAAGGAACAAGTATCCTCATCCCATCTCTCTATCATGGCTGATATCATGGACCGATGGAACCTCAGCTATGGTAGGACTACTACCCGGTATAATCCCAAATCTCTCAATAACTATATCTCATCTCGCTGTAGCTTAGAGACACTCCCTCTGACGGATAGTAGTAACCCTCCGAAGGGATGCTCTTGAAGATGGACTGGATCCTACAAGCACAAACATGAATCATATCAATACTTCTACATCAAACATCTTTTGTACCCACCTGACCTAGTCAAGGTTGACCTTTTTGGGTTAGGGTCAACCTTTTTGGGTCAGGGTTGACCTTAGTGGGTCCAGGTCGACCTGCTCCCAAAAAGGATTGAACCTTCCCAGTTAGGGTCAACCTTAATGGGTCAGGGTCAACCTTACTAGGTCAGGGTCAACCTTCCCTATAAAAACATGAAATTTTCAATCACAAGTACTAAAAATAGGAACTTACCTCAGGCAGTGGTTGTCTGCTGGCCAGGCACTCCCTTAGAACCTCCATGCGGCTTGCTTGGAATTCCTCTCTCTTCGGCATCCTATCTCCTTCCCAAACTCTGCAAATGGTAAGAATGAGGTGATAAGTATCTCTTTCTCTTATTTATAGGCAGTAAATTAGGGTTTTACTAGGGTTTTGTTTGAAATTATTTAGGTTAAATTTGAATTTTCCCTTTATATGCATTTAGATAGACATCCATTATTTTCATCATAACTTGAGTTTGGTAGCTCCATTTTTAGTACCGTCAGAGGAATTGGAATCATGATTCAGATACCTAATTTATGAAATCAGTTTAGGAAGGTTTAAGACCTTTCTCACTAGTTTAGGAAAGGAATTTTTCAACAAATTGCATATTTAGTGTATAGAAATCACCTTATCACCCCGTTTCACCTTCCATGAATTAGTAAGCCAAATCAGGGGGCATAAGGGGCTCTATATACGTCCCAAGATCATCATAGTAAGACTTAGGTACTCTTTGGATTTTCATTAAGCTCATGTACTTCAGGTTGCAGATACTAATGGTTTCCTGCAGATCTTTGCATTGAGGACTTGGCTATATCCTTTTTATACTTTATGATCTTTTCTTACTTTACCTTGCATATTCACGTAGCATCATATCTAAGCTAGAGTGGGGGCTAAATGTATCATCTTAAAATGGAAGCACTTCCATTTTGATAGGTTTATCACCCTCATTCAGCATGTTTGCATATTAGGTTTGCATCTGTGCTTGATTATACATGTGTAGGTGAAATTAGGGTTAGGATCTAATGGATCCTCCTAGATTTCCCTCTCTATGACTCTTCTTTTGAGGTAGCACCTATGTATTGGTCCTCCTGGGCCCCATCCTACTCTCTCTCTAGACTACTAGGCCTTCCTAACATTTTGGCACATTCCCCCACCTTCCTAGGTCCCCGACTGACCTAGGAACCTCTTAGCAACTTTCTGGTGACCTTCCTGAAACCTCAGGATAGGGTCAAGGTCAACCCTAACCTAGGTTAGGGTTGAGGTTGACCTTGACCAAGGTTAAGGGTGAGGTTGACATAGACCTCTATCGGGTGTTGGTCCCCACTTTCAAATCTGGAGCTTATCAGGGTCTGAAACTTAAAATAGGTCCCTAGGTCCGAATGCAGAAGTGTTTTCTCCAATATTTGAATTAATACATTCCCTCCTTGGTTGGTGATTTTGATTGGACCGTGATTCGAGTTAGAACTTGAATTAGGATCCCTTGCATTTCCCTAGGAGACCTATGTTGAGATCTCTATATAAACAGTCTCTTTTGCCTTCATTTGATCATGAAAGGAAAATCGGGAGATGACGTGATGAAATGATGATGCAAACAAGAAAGAGGATGATATAGAAGGACAAGATAGGAGGACATATCATCATCTTCAATCAAGCATTTGGAGGATAAGCTATGTTGGATCTTCATTGAAGCAAGAAGGCTCTCTCTTGAGATCTACCATTCTCAACATTCAAGCATTCAAAGGACATTACCATGGGGTAGCATTTATGGATTATGAGTTGATAGGAATACTTTAGCCTTTGGGCATTTGGTATTCTTTCTTTGTGATATTCAAATCTATGCATTGATTTCTCATTTCCATGTTATGTTAGGATTGTTAATCTAGAAGATTAGATCTTGATATTGCATGTTTAAAGACTCTTTTCAAAAGAGCAATACACACACACTATACATTCTATACTCGTCTATTCATGGAGGTGGAGATCACCAAAATAGGGGTTTGACTAAGGCAAAACCCTATATAGCCACCCCAAAACCCCTCTTTTTAGATATTTGCAGGTGCTATTTTTGGGAGTTGTAGGTACAGAACAATAGATTTGAGACCAGATTTGGATACCCTTTTCAGCAAACTTTAGAGATTCGCGAACAGATTTTCTGTCGACACTATGAAAGTCAGGGTCGACATTATTGGGTCAGGGGTGACATTTGTGGGTCAAGGTTGACCTTTTTCATTAGACAATATCGGAATGGAAAAATATTTCTGGGTTTTGTTTGTCTCTGCATTCTGGTTTAGGATCAACTGTCAGATTTTTCAGAAACTCAATACAGACCTCAGAAAATGAGTTTTTTCAGATCTGTTATGTTATGAGGTGGATATCTTATCCCACTATCCTTTACATGCTCCTTTCAATCCTTTTTATCATAATAATTAAGTGTAAGAAACTAAAATTGGCCTTAGGATCTCTCTCTCATCTCATTATGCAAATCTTATTTAAGCAATCCTTTATGAGCCAAATTT
>MU226997.1:32727-71353 GCA_018584345.1 Thuja plicata
TAAGTGGTGGGATTTTTGCCTCTTAATCTCAACCATTCACTTTCCTTTAAAAGGAGACCTCTCCTTCTCATTCTCAAAATACATCTTTTTCATAGTATTGTTATGCTACAGGTTTGGAGAGCAATTTTGGAGGAGGATTTGAGCATTCAAGCTTGGATATTGCAACTTCTCTCTTCTTGTCTTCTTCTTCTTACATTCATGGCTACTCATGTAGATTAGATTCATGTTTATTTTCATAGATTAAACTTGCATTTGCATTTCCTTTCATAGAATAATCATGCATTGTTATCATTTAGATTAATTTATTTTCATGCATTGTTATCATATAGAGTAGATCTCATTTTTCATGCATTTGAATCTCTCATTTCATAGTGTACTTGCATGGGCACTAACTAGGTCAATCTGAGGGCCTCCATTTCACACCTTTGCACTCCATGATTAGAGAGCTCTGGATTGATATTTGAGGCCTCATTCTTGAGCAACCTTAGATGGAATGATTCATAGAAGTGTGTTAACATTTTAGCACACAACTTGTTGCAAATTTCAATCCTATACATGATTTTGCTACTACTTGTGGTGCTAAGATCATCAATATACATCTCAAGTTGAAATCATATAGGACTGAGGAAGACAAACGGATAGCTAACTTACTAGAGTTGCAGAATTTGTTGATTCCTAAGTTAGGCATTTTGTAACATGGTGTAAAGGAAGTAGAGAAAGCCCTAGCATTCCCTAATGTGTGTACAGTTAATGGACTAGAAGAACTTGCATTTTTGCTAAGAGGGTAGATTGCTATCATGGAGAGTTTAGTGAAGACTTCTACCACTGATCTATAGATACTGAACTGGAACTTCAATGATGTTTTTAGTAGAGTGTAATAGGATTATACTACTCTTAAATTAATAAAATTTTGACACTTTTTGTAATACCTTTGTCATTGTTGTCAAAGGGGGAGTAGTGTAGTGTAAAATTTGGCTAAGTCCTTGATAAATGCTATGTAATGGTTAAGGGAAAAAATACATATGTTTTTAATTCCTAGGAGGATATTTTGAGCTATTGCGCATTGTAATGTAATGTATTTTTCATTTCTGTATTAGCTAGGACACTTAGCAACAAATTTTTCTTAGTGTTTCCATCAATGCCAACTAGGGAGATTGTTGGTATTTGATGAAGATGATCTAAGTTTTGATCATGGGTTTGTATTGAGGTGTTTTCATTGGTGGAAACATAATCTATTGGAGGTATGAGATCAGTTTAATCGGTAGTATTGAAGGATTAATTGATGAAATGACTAAGTGTTCAGTCAACCGGGCAGAGGGCAAAATGCAAGGAACGGTCAACCAGATCTAGCATTTGAGATCGAGTTAATGTGTGCAATCATTCAATTAACATCTATAAAGGAATATACCGCTACATCTATGATCACATCTGTTAGTTTGAATATTGGAGCAACTTATTGAAGATTTAAGTGACAGTGATAGAAGAACAAAGGACATACAAAGTTTCTTTGGTTAGATTATCTAACCAGTCACTTTAATGTTAGAAATGTTTGATTTATGACTTGTTTAATATTGTGTTGACTTTATTGAGTTGACCAATGTTTTTTGGTGTGATTGGATTTGATTTTATGTTGATGGATAAAACATTTTATGGAAAAAGGTCATGTTTGGTTAAGTTGTTATAAAAGAAGAATGAAATTGAGATTTAGGGTTAATGAGGTGATGTTTTAGACAAGGTGATAATATATTATGATTGTGTCAAGCTGTTGGATGCTTAAGGAGGTTTTGTGATCATAATTGAAGTACATTTGTCAGACATGAAGTGTCATTTTTAAGATCAGTTATTCTTGGGTATTTCTCAAGGCAAGCCCTAATAGGTTTGCAACTTAAATCTTTTAACAAGGTCACTCCTAATAGCGTGAGCAGGATCTTTAACAAGATCTGAAGTGTAAATCCTCTAACAAGGTAACTCTCAGAAGGAGTTTGAAATCCTTTAACAAGGTAATTCTTTACAGGACTTGTATTAGCTCTTAACCGACTTAAGATACTCTTAACCGAGTATGCCCTTAATAGGGTGTTTATAATTTTTCTTTTGTGCACTAGTAAAATTTGTGTGTATCATCTCACATGTGGTTTTCTCCCTCTTACACAGCTTTCCTAGAGAAAATTCTTGTTTTTTGAGTTTACATTGTGTGAATGTTTTAGATCTTCTATGCTTCTATATTGTATTTAGTTTTGCATGTTGGGTATTCTGGAATCTATTGAAGAAGAGTTTCAAATTTGTGGTTGCACTGATTCAGTCCTCCTCTTAATGCCTTTAAACACTAACATCCCCTTCTCCCACTCTCTTTTCTCTTCTCTCCCTATCTATACCTCTCCCCTTCCCTTTCCAAACCCCTCTCCCTTGTCTATCCCATTTCCTTTTCCCCTTCTCTCCCTCTCCCTTACCTAGCCTCTCTCTCTTTCCACTTCTCTCCCTTTCCATTTCTCTCCCTCTTCCTTGCCATCCCCTCTCCCTTCCCTTTTTTCTCCCCATCTCTTACATTCTTCTTTTCTCTTTCCCCTCGATCCCCCTCATATATCTCCCCAACTTATTAACGTTATAAATTATATAATTTTTATGTATAAATGATACAATTATATATGTTTAATATATATCATGTATTATATACATATAAATGATTTCTTAAGAATTAATATCTAAAGCTAACGGATATTGGTTCCTAGGAAAGGTGATGAGTATTAATAAATAACCAATATTAGTTAAACCTCAAAGTAAGGGCACCAAAAAAATTATTGGTGCTCTTTGTGAAAAGGTATCAAATATCAACTATTAACCAATATATGTTTGATGCAGGAGCATCTTGGGTCACTGGCAATCCTGCTCAATCAAAAATAATTTATTTTTTTGTTTAGAAGCTGCTTGGGAAATACTCTACTACTCGGGCTCTGTTGCTTGATAAATCTTGTCTATTGCTTGGGTTTTGTTGCTTGGGCATGCTTTTTTATGTTGCTCGGTAATACTTAATTCTACTGCTCGGTTCACGTTGCTCAGGAATGCTTGGTTATTTTCCAAGGCTCAGGTTTTGTTCCCTGTTGCTCGGTCATGCTTGTCTCTAACTCCCGGGTTGGTCTTATGTTGCTCAGTTATACTCTTAGCAATGGTTACTGATTTTCGGCGATCTCTTGCCCGAGATGCTTATTTTTGGGAGTTGAGTCTTTCGCCGACTTCTTCAGTTAATTTCCATTGCTGAATTGATTTGGGATCTCTCATTGGGATCTATGTGGACCTAAATCTAGGTCTCTCTTATGGATTTGAGCACCGAACTCTTTGGTGGACTCTTGTATATATTATTTTATATGATCTTAGTTCTAGGAATCATTCTTAGAGAAAGAAAGAAAATGTTTAGATATTGAGATCGAAGGTCTGTGATCTCTGTTGTATGAAGATCTTATTGTAATTCATTGAATATATGGCCCAAACTGGGAAGTCTTAGATCCCAGCATGTAATGATTTTGATCAAGTAAATATAAAGGAATTCTATATTTCTTCTCTCACTCTGTTTTTTGGCTTCCACATTGGTTCTACAAGGTGATTTGGTAGTTGGGAGTGCCTTTGGCCCCATCTCTTTCCCCTCATTGCATTAGGTGGTATCAGAGCATGGTGAGATCTAAGTTCCTTCTTGTAAACCCTAACCCTAGTGGTATTGTTGTGGGGTAGCAGATTGCGATCTGACCTATAATTATAGAGGGACTCAAGATGGTTCATGGGAGAGGAAATGCATATCCAGGTCTAGATGATATACTTAGACAGATGGCTGCTAGATTGAAAGTTGTTGAGACAGTCCAACGCAGAGGAATACATCTTGAGGATGTTAGTGATGATGAAATTGAAGAGGTTCAAAGTGAAGCTGTACCTGCACCTATGATGAATCAGGAAGAAGAGAGATTTTTGAGAGCTTGAAAAGTTTCAAATGCACACCCCAGTTTAATTCTCCTGAGTACAGTGGAAAATTGGATTTTGATGAATTGATTGATTGGATAACTGAGATGGAAAAGTATTTTGAATATGAGAATATGGCAAAGGATAAAAAGGTGAAGATTGCAAGCACAAAATTGAAAGGTCGTGCATCCTTATGGTGGGAACATCAACAATTGGACTGGAAGAAGAAATGTAAAGACAAAATCAAGGTATCAGACAAGATGGTAAACAAATTGAAAGGCAAGTTTCTACCTTGTGATTATCAGATTAACCTAATTTGGTGAATGCAAAGTCTGAAGTAGAAAGATAAATCAGTGAAAGACTACACTGAGGAATTCTACAGATTGGACATTAGATATGGACATGTTGAAGATGAAGTGGAAAGAGTAGAAAGATACCTAAATGGCTTGAGAAGTTCTATACAGGATGAAATCAGTTTGGTCAAGATGGAAAGCATTGAAGAGGCATATCAAATTCCCTAAAAGCTGAAGAAAAGTTGAACAAAAGATATGAACAAAGACAAAGAGGTAGAGGTGGTAGATTCCCTAGAGGAAGAGGTAGACATCATGGTGAGAACAATAGATCTGAACCAGACAAGTCAATTTTAGACACATCTCAAGACAAAGGAAAGACTGAATGGAAAGGTGGAAATTCATACCGAGGAAGAGGT
Organism: Thuja plicata; assembly: GCA_018584345.1. Lineage (NCBI taxonomy): Eukaryota > Viridiplantae > Streptophyta > Pinopsida > Cupressales > Cupressaceae > Thuja > Thuja plicata. Next base: position 37,379 of record MU226997.1, read on the forward strand.
AATTACTCCAGAGGTGGTTATAGCGAAAAAGGATTCCAAGTTACTTGATACAATTGTGGTGAAGAAGGACATAAATCCTTTGAATGTACACATGCACGAAAGAAAGGTAGTAGTAGAAGAAATGCATTGGTGCAAGAGGAGTCACCAAATGATGCTGAAAAGGAAGGAAATTTCATGGTCTAAAGGATACTATGGAGTGAGAAGGATGAGCAAGATCCGATCAGGAAAAGTTTGTTCAAGACCATATGTAGAGTTGCAAATAAAGTTTGGAAGGTGATTGTTGACAATGGAAGCTCGAAGAATCTGGCATCTGAAGAAATGGTTGCAAATTTGCACTTGGAGAGGATGAAATATCCGAAACCCTATCAGATCTCATGGATCAAGGATGACCATACATTAATGGTGAGTGAACAATGTTTTGTGAATTTGAAAATTGGAAAGTATTATGATAAGGTGTTGTGTGATATTATGCCTATGGATTGTTGTCATATTTTGTTGGGTAGACCTTGGCAATATGATAGACATTCTATACATGATGGAAGATTGAATAGATACTCTATTTAGGTTGATGGTAAGAAGCAAGTTTTGTTACCTCTAATTGAAGAATTTGTTGGTGAGATATGTACATTTGTGAAAGTTTTTCTGATGGAAGGTAGATAATTTGGTAAATATTTGAAATAAATTATATATGTTATGCTTTGATTCCTAATAAACCGAGTAAGAATACCGAAAGTGAAGTCCCTGCATAAGTTGAAAATCTGCTCACTGAGTACGAGGAGATAATTTTAGATAATGTACCTGATGGTTTTCACCAATGAGATATATCAGTCATTGTATGGATCTGATTCCTGGAGCTAGTTCTTCGAACAAAGCACCACATTGGTTAACACCAACCGAAAATGAATAGCTTAACCGACAAGTTCATGAATTGTTGAATAGAGGTTTGATCTGAGAGAGTTTGAGTCGATGTGCAGTACCTACTATGTTGGCACCTAAAAATAATGGAGAATGGAAAATGTGCACTGATTCTAGAGAAATAAATAAGAGCACAGTAAAGTATAGGTTTCCTATACCGAGAATGGATGACGTAATGGATTGTTTGAGTGGAGAAAGATATTTTACCAAAATTGATTTGAAAAGTGGATATCATCATATCAGAATCAGAGAAGGAGATGAATGGAAGACTGCCTTCAAGACAAAAGAAGGTTTGTATGAGTGGTTGGTTATGCCCTTTGGTTTAACTAATGCACCGAGTACATTTATGAGGTTAATGAATGAAGTTCTAAAGAAATTCTTGTATAAGTGTGTAATTGTATATTTGGATGATATTCTGATATTCAGTAAGACTAGAGAAGAGCATTTGATGCATATAAGGAAAGTGTTGCAGAGATTGAAAGAAGAAAAGTTGCTGATAAATCTGAAGAAGTGTTCCTTCATGAAAGAAGAACTTGTGTATTTGGGATTTGTGATTTTAGCTGATGGTTTGAAGATGGATCCTGAGAAGGTTGAAGCTATACTGAGTTGGCCTACACCAAAAAAATGTCACTGAGGTAAGATCATTTCATGGATTGGCAAGTTTTTACACGAAGTTTATCAGAAATTTCAGTTCTATTTGTAATGCTATGACTGAGACAATGAGAGGAGACAAAAGAGAATTCAAATGGACACATGGAGCTGATAAGAGTGTTGAAGCTTTGAAGCTAAAGGTTGCTAAGTTACTTGTGTTAGTATTACCTGATTTCAATAAGGTATTTCAATTTAAATGTGATGCAAGTAGAAGTGCAATTGGAGTTGTGTTGACTCAAGAAGGTAAACATGTTGCTTTCTTTAGTGAAAAATTGAATGATGCTAAGAGGAAATATTTTGTCTATGATCAAGAATTCTATGCTATTGTGCAAGCTATGAAGAAGTGAAAACATTATTTGATGCCAAATTAATTTGTGTTGTATACTAATCCTAAGGCTTTACAATATTTGGGTAGTCAAAATAGGTTGAATCAGAGACATATGAAATGGGTAGAGTATTTGCAGAGCTTTACATTTGTGATTAAGCATAAGAGTGGAGTTTTTAAAAGAGTTGCTAATGCATTGAGTAGAAGGAGATATTTTTTGACTGAAATGAGAATTGAAGTTCTTGGTTTTGATGACATGAAGAATTTGTATGAAAGTGATCCTAATTTTTCATAACAGTGGAAAGTGTGCAGGGCACCTAATTCAAATTAATCAAGTATGAAGATTATTTCATTTAGGAAGATATGTTGTTCAAAGGTATTCAATTTTGTATACTGGGAGGATCAATGAGAGCTAATTTTATAAAAGAGAAACATAGTAGTGGATTGGCTGGACATTTTGCTATTGATAAAACATTGAGTTTGCTGAAGGAGAGGTACTTTTGGCCTCAGTTGTATAAGGATGTTCAGAAATTTGCATGAAGTTGTGGAGTTTGTCAAGTTGTAAAGGGAGTGATTCATAATACTGGTCTCTATACACCTATTACTGTTCCTGGAAAACCTTGGAGTGATATCAACATGGACTTTGTTATGTGCTTACCTAGGACAGCTAGAGGTAATGATTCCATATTTGTTGTTGTGGATAGATTTTCTAAGATGACACATTTCATACCATGTAAGAAAACATCATATGCGGGACACATAGCAGATATTTTCTTTAAGGAGATTGTCAGATTGCATGGATTACCGAGGAGTATCATCTCTAACCGAGACAATAAGTTTGTTAGCTATTTTTGGAGAACACTTTGGAAAAAGTTGGATACTGAGTTAAAGTTTAGTTCTACATTTCATCCATAGACTGATGGACAAACAAAGGTTGTAAACCAAAGTTTGGGTAATTTGTTGAGATGCTTAGTTGGAGACACACCAAGTAATTGGGATTTGATGTTGGCACAAGTAGAGTTTGCATATAATAATTCAATGAATAGAAGTACTGGAACGACACCTTTTGAGATTGTTCATGGCACACAACCAAGAGGTATATCAGATTTGAGAGATATTGTTGGAGAAGAGAAAAGAAGTGCTGGAGCAGAAGAATTTGCAAAATTTATGAAGACATTGCATGAAGATGTAAAACAAAAGCTGGAGAAAAGTAATCAGAAGTACAAAGACAGTGCAGACAGATCAAGAAGACATAAAACATTTGAAGTTGGTGATGCAGTAATGGTTCATTTGAAGAATGACATACTTCCTATTGGAACATATGGTAAACTCAAGATGAAGAAATTTGGTCCTTGCAAAATACTGAGAAGATTTGACAATGGAAATGCTTATGAAGTTGAATTACCTGATGACATGGATATATCCCCTATATTCAATATTTCAAACTTGTATGAATATCATGAACCTAATGAAGAAGTGACACTACCATGTGATTATCCTAAGAAGTAGATAGAGCAAGTTGAAAAGATTTTGAAACAAAGAGTTGGTAGAAGCACAACAGGAAATGAATACATGGAATATCTGGTAAAGTGGAAGAACAGACTGATTGAGGACTCATCTTGGATTTCTCAATCTAAGTTGGATTCATTTTAGGTTGGACCTGATACATGATTCGGGGAATCATTTCTTGGAACCCGAGGTGTTTGATGCAGGAGCATCTTGGGTCACTGGCAATCCTGCTCAACCAAAAAGATGTTTTTTTTTTGGTTTAGAAGTTGCTCGGGAAATACTCTTATACTCAGGCTCTGTTGCTCGGTAAATCTTGTTTGTTGTGAAGGTTTTGTTGCTCGGGCATTTTTTTGGTCTGTCGCTTGGTAATAATTAGTTCTGCTACTCAGTTCCTGTTGCTCGGGCATGCTTGTTTATTTTTTCACGCCCGGGTTTTGTTCCCTGCTACTCGGTCATGCTTGTCTCTATCACTTGGTTTGGTCTTCTGTTGCTCGGTTATGTTCTTACCGACGGTTACTGAATTTCGGTGATCTCCTGTCCCAGATGCTTATTTTTGGGAGTTGAGTCTCTGGCCGACTTCTTCAATTAATTTCCGTTGCTGAATTGATTTGGGGTCTCTCGTTGGGATCAGTGTGGACCTAAATCTGGGTCTCTCTTATGGATTTGAGCGCTGACCTCTTTGGTGGACTCTTGTATATATTCTTTTATATGTTCTTAGTTTTAGGAATCATTCTTAGAGCAAGAAAGCAAATGTTTAGATATTGAGATTGAAAGTAATCTAAGTAATCTAGATCTAACATGTCATAAGTAATCTAACTAATGTCATTAGTAACCTAACTAATTTCTTAAGGGGGGTCTTAAAGGGATGTCTTAAGGGGATCTTTAGCTAATAAGTAATCTAATTATTATCATAAAAAATAACAAGTTAATATGTGACTAATGGAACATAAGTAATCTAAATAATATCATCGATTTAGCATGTTGACTTTAATAAAAAAAAAAACATTTATATAACTACATATATTAAAATCATTAAACCATCAAAGCATACATAAGAACATACATATAAAACCATATGTATAAAAGAATACATAGTTCTATACATTTAAACCAGTGAACCATCAAAACATATATAAAATAATTGAACCATGTCAAAGTATATAATCAAAGTCTTATTAATAAATAAACAAAGTATAATAAGTTACATGTTTAAATATATCAACAAAGTATAGTCTATTTAATCTAGAGATATCAAGTAGGTCCTAAAATATGAAATATGTATGTAATAATTTTTACACCAACTCAAGTGGTTCAGACCTTTCATGGAGAACATGTAATATTCTCTCATGATCCTCACTATCTAGTCTCCACTTACAACGTCCACGTTGAGATTTAACTGGATGGAGACAAAGGGAGGTGGCAACTACAAGGTGGTTATATTAAAACACCTTATTGTTTGGTTGGTAATCAACAAAGTGAATACTATGTTGAATTACTCTAATATTATTGAAATATGTTCCCTCTAAAACAACTGAACCTACAGGTCACAAATTTTAATAATATAAATTTAAATAAAATAGTTTAAATTAAAAATTTGTTAAAAGTTTGAAATTTTAAATTTACAAAATGAACAATATATTGATGCAAATCATGCAAACCTATGGGGAACAAAATTCCATCGCTTTCTTCAAGTTTAATTAACTTCATCCTCTCTACATTATAGTGCAATAAATAGTAACTAACCCCTAAATTTCCACGCTCAACAATCACTAAAAAGACATCTCATGCACAAAAAATTAATATACATGTGAGATCCTTAAATTTACTTATTTCAATCTATAGATCTATCTATCTATCTATATACATGACACTCAATGCCATATAATGTAAAAATCAATTTATTATACTTACTAATTTTCACCAATCTTGATATATGATTGTAATCAGTAGAAATCAAAGGAACACCATCAAATTTTTCATCTTCATCTCTATCAAATGTATCATTAAAAACTAGTGACAACACATTGGATGCATCGACATATCCACGTTCCCGATTGATGTATTCCTCATAATTTTCACCAATGTAGTGACAAAAAAAGCATGAGTACTCCCTAGTGTTCAACATCAAATCGCGACAATTCATACTCATAACTGAATGTAAAGATCATGTCTTTTCTATCCTCTTGCAACCATGAATAATTTTTCCATCCACACCTGAACACATGCATATATAATGTTGTATTAAAAGTGGACAAATATGAATTTCATTTTATAAATTTGAATAAAGGATGTAAAATTTAAATAAGAATATATATATATATATATATATATATATATATATATATCACAAATGCATGCATACCTTTTATCTCCAAAAATATCTATGTGGTACTGATTGAGTCATTTACGATGATGTGTCATCCTTGTTTCGTGTGAAATGTGTCTTGTACCATTCAACAACATCATGTGTCCATTTTCTTTATACAAACTTCGTTATAATTCATTTGATACTTTCACAGGGCACATTTGATGCAAGCTCCAGCACCATCATGTTCACCTTTTCCACATCCACTCTCAAAGAAAATCCAGACATGTGGTATGTTTTCATTATGATGATATCTACATAGTGCATAAAATGGTCTGGATGATTTTAATTGTAAAGCACATCCATCTGACCAAACATAATGTTTATCAATTTTTATGTCTCTTTCTTTCAAATTTACAAAAAACATCTTTTAGCAGTGTTCTACATAATGAATGGCATGCTCTTTATCATCACTTATATAAAAATGGTATTCCTTCTTGATGAAATGTGCTTCAAATGTGATCTAAATACCATCCAAATCTAATTGTGCATGTCAATAATGCACATGGACCATAATAGTAATCTTCTCTAAAAAATAGTATTCTGATTGAATTACCTTTTGATAAAAAAAAGGAATAGTTTTTTTGCGAAATCAACAACTAATAGAATAGTTCCAAGTGGGGAATTGTCTCTTAGTGTTTGGAATTTTTGTGCATGCCACTTTGTAAAAAAAAAACATGATGAATGTAGGGTTGAATCAATTTTTTAAATTTGTCCATAAATACTCCAACAATTATCTCCTCTTCAACATATTCTAACCTTTTGGATTCTTTCCCAAATTTTATATCAATCTTTACATATTTGTAAATCTTACAATTTACCATCTTTTCTACATCAATGTTTTCATTTTTTAAAGGAAAAAGAGTCAAATCAGCACATGTTTCACATATTCCTTTTATGCAATTTATTTGACCAGCTGCATTATATCTTTTTTCATATAAAATGGATGAGATGAACTCACTTCGTCTAGTAGGGGGAGCATATTCAAAACCACAAGTGTCTTCTACAATATTTTGGAAAACTTGATAGTGGAGATCAAATTCAATATGATAACGACAACAAAAAGTTTCAAACACTTTGTTTGTCCTAACATAATATGGCTTCAATCTTTCAAACAATGTTTGCCCAGTCTTTATATTAGGATTTGAACTACAAAATGACACGTACATTTCATATTGTTGTGTCCAACCAATGTTTTGTATGATGTTCATATTGAATAGATGCAATTCTATGTATGATAACATCTCTACTATTTGACGAAGGACGAGTATTATCATTCAAAAATATTGTGACCAAATTCTTGATTCCCTCATCAGTCCTACCAGAATGAGGATCTCTACACATGATTTCCCAAATTCCTTCCAATGTGATATCATACAAAAGCATTCTCCTATTAACATACCGTTATATTGTTTTCCTACTAAAACCAATCCAAGATGAAACTAAATATATTTATCTATTTTGGAGCATAGTGTTACCTAGAATGGATGTCAACATAACTCTTCTTGCAATGGTATTTTCTTTAGTTCAAGATTGATTCCCTACCTGGATCAAACCTTTCCTAATATTTTCAATCATATCAGTTTGCATGTCAACAACTTTTCTCTTTTTTGATGTTGTGTCTATACCCAATAATTTTAATGCCTCTTCCAACATTTTGTTTATAAGTACAAATGAAAGCAATTAGGCTTGTTCAAGTGTTTCAAAATTATCAAATTTACCCAATATTTCTCTTTCTATCATATTCATTGACCTCTTCTTAGCAATATTTAAGGGTGTAACATTAGCAAGTGATCTCAAATTCTCCACATTCATTGTAAGTAAATGATCTAAGTTTCTATAATTAATATTTCTCTTTACAGTTTGAGATAGATCTATACGTTCATCCATACCACTAGGAGCACGTGAACCTAACCCTTCTCCAACATCTATTTCTTGAGCTTCTGTAGGGAGTGATCCTGACCCTTCTTTAATGTGCATTTCTTCAACTTGACTTGACCCTGCTACTTGAGCTTCTCCTTCACCTTGACCATGTTGATTGTGAGCTACATGCACAAAAATGAATCAATTTAGAGAAAATTAAAGCATATAGATCCATAAAATTTGGGTTCATAAAATTAGAGGTCTAGGTCCATACCTTATTTAGTTTTATAATTATATGTGAATGCAACTTCATGATTTCTTTGTTCGGTACCAGGTGACCTTTATCTTGCAGATTTACTTTGCCTTCCCTTCTTGTTCCCCATTTCTTCTCTCCAAAATAATGTCTTCCAAAAAATTAGCAATATTAATTCTCCTCTTCAAAAAAATATCTTAGAAAAAATTACCTTGATATTAATTCTCCTCTCCAAAATTATGCGTTTGAAAAAACACCAATAGTAATTCTCCTCCAAAAAAAAGCCTTTGAAAAAATCAAATCAATACTAAACAATTTGTAGAAAATTGATTGCAATTGTGTGAAAAATGAAAAAAAAAAACATTTACTTTTATACCATACAAAAATAAAAAATATAACTAGCCGACCTAGTTTGTGCGAACTAGGTTGGGTAAAAGTTTGGTTGTGCTTTTTCCCGCCGGAATTTTCCCAGGGGGTCTTCGCATGAAGACCCCAAATTTGAAGTTTTCCCCAGGAGACAAAAAAAAACTACAAAAAAGGGTCTTTCAAGGCCTGAAACATGGACCAAACAAGATTATTTTCTAAAATAAAAAAATTTAGATGATGCTACTCGGAGAAAACTTTCTAATGACTATAATTTTAATACATATTGAGTACATTGTCACTTTCAAATTTTACTTTAAATAAACATAGGTTGTTTGGTCATTCAACAACTTGTCTCTTCGAGGCTTCAAGAAAAATAGTAACTTACAAAAAAAATATGAAAAATATGTAGGAAAAGAGTATTTGTGCTACCTTTCTATCAAAAAAAGAAAAAATGAATTTCGATATATACATATCACGTTAGAGCGATCCAAAAGAAACTATGTCTAAATTACAGTTACTGTCATTTAAGAACTTAATAAACTATGAAATATTAAAGCAAAATGAATGAAACCAATTGCATCTATTATATATTGAAGTTACAAATATAAATTCGAAATAATTACATTGTTATCATTTTTGAAAAAGAAGTTATGCTGATCCAAATGACAGTCACTCCTTAAAAACACTGATTTTTCATACAAGCCACTTTTCGAAGGAAAAGGAAAAATGGATTCAATTCAATTTTGATTTTTTTAAACAATATATATTCAGAAACTAGAATAAAATTCTAAAAGACTCTAGTTTACATCATCTTCAGATTCCTAATAGTTTTGCAGCAATAGGTGTTTGAAAGTGAAGTTGTTTTTTCAGAATGTTGATCTCAGTGTCAAAGTTGGCCAAAAAGTGGGACACGCTATTGTGGTACCATGATCAAGTCACCTTAGTCTAGGAACAAGGCAATAAATTCTCCCTAGTCCTAAAAGGTTTCCCTAGTTTATAAAAATCACCCTAGTCCCTCTAATTTGCCCTAAAATTTTGACTTAAGGTCAACTATAGTCTATATACTTCGTAAATTTTCTACTAAATCCTTCTTCTCATTTTTTATTTTTCTATGCATGTTGAAAGTCATCATTTCACTATATTTCACCCTATATATTTCATTCATCTTCAAAAATTGCATAGTCATCTTCCACTCACCATGAAGGATTGCTAAATTTACCTTGTGCTCAAAGAGATTGAGCCATGTGGATCATTATATCCTTCCAATGTACATGGAAAATAGATCAAGCTTCCTAGTTTGTCCATACAATCTAGTGAACTCTATTTTAACACCTTACAAATATATCTAGAAAAAATGAAATGGGAAGGAGACATCCCAATGATAAATATTATATTGTACTCAAAGCTTGCAAAATCCAAGAGAAGAAGATCTTCCACCACCCTAGGGAGATATTAGCTATTGTTTAATCAAGGACTTTGTATTCAAATAGAGATTTTGTATCATTCATGACTACCATTTCTCTCTCCTAAACCTCTTTTGACACCAAAAACTAATTAGTTACCCTTTCTTCATTTTTTCCTCAAAGAAAAGGTGTGTTGTTGAGGGAGGTTATCCCCCACTACACCAAAGTTCATTTTACGCTATATATAATTTATGTCTAGAGAATTCACCTATAGTTAAAACTGCTCCACCTCGTAATATCTCTAATGACCAGGTATTAAACCCCCAAAACTTACTATCTCTAAAAGAAAAATTATGTTAAAGGATGGTTAGATGACTTGTTCTAAGGATATTTCTTTATGAAAATCCCTACCATGCTCTCATAAGCACAAGAAACCTAATCTTGGTATGAACACTCTATCCCTTTCTATTGATATTGCACCCAAAGATACCCTAGATAAAGGAAAAAACTCCATTTCTAGCCTAGCGAGTTCCTACAAAAAGGAATTAAGGTAAAGACGTAACTAAATATTTTGAGAATAGATTTTTGGTTTCTCCTCTCCTATTATAGACATCTTAGATAGTGAGTTATTCAAGAATGCTAGAAAGATCTTCACTAGGGAACATACGTTTTCTAGGCTTGCTAAGTTATTAGTCGTAGGTAAGATTGAAGAGCGAATAAAAAGTAACCCTCTAGAAGATACTCTAATCAAGTAGTCCAAAGACTCAACCTTTAATGAAAGTAACTATACAAGCATCAGAGAGACCCAAGATTCACCCCTTCACCTAATCCTTGAAGACTCACCTTTCCACTTATCCCCCATAAGAGATTGGTCTCAATGAAGCTTCCTAAGGATTAAATAGCTAAAAAGATTATATGGAAGAAGATGAGAATGATGAAGGTACTAGTATGAGTGAACTGCCTAACTGGAAAGGGATGACAACAAAAATTGAAGACCTAAATGTTAGGGTTGAGTGCCAGTAAACCCCTCAAAATTGTCTTACCTATAAAAGAAACATGGATTTGATCAAATGGCTTGAGAGAAGCATTGTGAGATTGATTAAAATTCATAAAGTATTGATTCATAAATGCATTATGGATATGGATACTATGACAAAGAAGATCAAGGAGAATAATAAAAGGAAAGACCCTATGAAGACTAAGTTGAAAGATTGACAACTCATCTTAGGACATGATCATGTAATATCATTGAGGACTTATGGGTCTAGTGTGAAAGAGAGCATTCCTTACTATGTGATGTGTCTGGTATCCTTACGAATGGTATATGAGTTATCCTATTTTTATCATACCTTAATGCTTGCATCTTCTTGCCAAAATAAGCTCAATGATGATATAACACTGTAAAAAGCACAAGTGACTATTATTTCCTTATATCAATTCACCTCATTTCTCATTTTTCACTCATTTTCATTACTACTTCTATGGCCATCAATTTATCACCTTTTTATATATTTTCTCCTTAGTCTTATCCCCCACTTTTTTCTTTCAAGAGCACACGTTTGTTATCCTAACCCATATGTCCTTTTGATGGGGGCATCATCCAACTAACTAGTCATCCCTTCTCATCTTTCCCAAGACTAAGTCATCATGTTTTTAGTTCTTATCCATTTATTACCCACTATGTTTTAATCTTCTTTGAAACCATATCATAAATTCCATTGCCTCAAAGAGGACCAGAATGTAGACACTTAAAAATATCTTCACTTAACTAAATAAATATTTTAATTTTAATTTGATTATTTTATAATAATATCTTCTATTAATTAAATAAATATTATTTATTTATTTCCTTGGCCTTTTCCTCTGTTATTTAAATAAATATTTCCATTTATTTTTGTAGGTCATTATCTTTTTCTCTCTCATGATTAAATAAAAGTTTATTTATTTATTTATTTATCTAGTTTTAACCCTTTTTCCTCTATTAATTATATTAATATTTTTTATTTAACTAATTTATTATACTGTTCTCTCTAAATATTAACCCTTTAATTTGTTCACATTGATCACAATCTAGATTTGTAGGCATATGATAAATCCCTCAACACATCTTTTCATTCACATTTCCCAACATGTCTAGGTTCATTGAATTTAAAGACGTGTTCTCAAATTCAACATCTCTATGTAATCCTTACTTAACACTTAATCTCATCCCTTCATTTCAAATTGACCTCCGAAACTTATTCATTCTCACCTACCCTCTTATCTTTTCCATTCCTATTTTAACCTTTTCATCTCCACCTTTGATTCGTTTGAGGATTTCTATAAAAGAACATATATCTTTCTCATTTGAGCCTAATATTATTTTATTTACTAATGAAAATTTATGATCTTTCTTACTTGGTATCATTATTTACATCAATCAACCACACTCTATTCTGATTATGTCATCTTGTGCATATACTAAATAGTTGAGAGAAAACACCATCTTTATAAGATCTTGAAGGATAGGAGAATAAATTAGTCAAGCATCCCATGAGCGTGAAGGTATAGCTTTACTTTTATGTTTTTCATTTCATAAAAAAAGAGCTCTATTGGTTTTTGTTAATTAGTTAGTAGATCTAGACTTGTGGTTGGGTTTGTTAGGGTTTACAAATAGGTTTTCAAATTTAATATTTAATATTTTTTCCAAAAATTTAAGGTTTAATAAGATTTTATACCTTCGTCATGTGGGTTTCTTAAATTTATCACTTATTAGAAAATAGATACCTTCCTATTTTGGCTATGAATTTTCTAGATAAACATATTCCAAAATAGGGATGGAGGTCTATAACTAAAATATCTTTAAAATAGTACAACTAGGACATGCATGCAAGGTGGTGTCAAATGGTTGATGAGACATATTATTTTATTAGATGTACCATATATTTGTACAACACCTTTTGGCACTAATTTGTTATTGCTGCCAAGTAAATAAACTCTTTTTTTTGGCATGGATAAACTAATTGATCTAATTGAGAAATACAATTAAGAAGTAGGTGATCACTAATAATCAATAACATGTAAAAACAAGGAGGCTTACTAATTTTTTCTGTATTGGAATCCTTTTTTTATGGAAAAGGTTGATTGATGCTATTATACTATATTTTTTAGGAGCACTAATCGATTGTTCAAAACCTTATAAGGCCTCTCGCAACAAGTCACTTTCAGATGAGAAGAGAGCAAGTGGAGGATTAGTGGTTTATGATGTAAAGGATTGAGCATTCTCACACATGTGAGCAAGGTAGTGTAAATGACTCAATGTCAAGGAATGTGGTCGAGTTTAGCATGGCTCCAAGTTAGCATGTTCACATGTGTAAAGAACGAATATGATGTCTTAGTGTGCTTACACATATAGGTATGGGGAGATTGAAGACACAAAAAATAAGGAAAACAATTGAAATCTTGATCAATGGCTTAATGTTAAAGAACATATTCTTTTGTTACAACTAATGATTATGTAAAATTATTATTAAAAAATGTTAAATCAACCTAAAATTAAGCACGCAATTTTATTAGATGAGTTGAGAATCGGAGTTGATTAATTAATCCCAAAATGACAATAATGGTTAAATGAAAACACAAACAATCATGGTTAGCCTCCTCATATATGAAACAAAACCTTGAATATGTAAGAAGCCAATACTCTAAATTATCGCATTCTAGAAATCAAGATTATGAGATGTTTTTACTTAAAAACTATTTTTATTATTACATGGGGAATGCTCTCAGCTGTCACATTAAATCAAAGACATAAATCAACATGATTGTTGTTGTATATAAACGATATTAGGTCGAAACTGATGACCAAAGAGTATGACTTGAAATCTAAATGTTGTACGTTATATATATATATATATATATATATATATATATAACTGAAATAATCAAGTATTATGAGCTGTCCACGAGTTCAAAGGCAAACAAACCTAAGCCCCTGTACCCATGTACAATAAGTTAATGACTTTTCCTGCAATTTATATATTCTGAAAGTTTAAAAATTAGTGTTTGAAAATTGGGGTTTGAACTTCAACTTGCTAACAATTTATTTGTGGGTTTTCAATAGTTGAGCTAAAAAGTAATTTGTATAACTAATGTAAGAAAGATAACATAGATAATTGATAGTGAATTTGAAGTGTAATGCCAAAGCAAGTTTAAAATTAAAAAAATTGGAATTGTTCCCAACTTGTATAATGACGAGCCTTGCTTATGCTTGGAAATGACAGCAAAGAAGTCCCAAAGATATCCCCATCAACATACGTGTATATTGCATCCATCCAACTGTAGTTGGTATAGAGTTAGGTTGAATTAGTCAAATATAAATGTCAGGTGAGCTCATGCATTTAGCGAAAGGGGATGAACGAGCCAGATTCCAAGAGTGACAATGGTTAACTAAACGTACATACAACCATGGTTAGCCTCATCAGGAATAAGACAAAACATGAAATATGTAGGAAGCCAAGACTGAAAATTACTGTATTCTAAAAATCAAGATGATTAATTTTTTCAACCTAAAATTGTCCTTAATTAGATAGGAACTGCCTTAAGCGTTAAGAAATAAGTCAACAAAATGTTCTGTTTTACACGGAAGTAAATGATATTACGTGGAATTTAATAAGAAGAAAAGTTTAACGTGTGTGTAAGAGGATATTTTAATACATAAAAAGTCAAGTGAATTAAACGATTATAACTAGTCAAATTAGAAATATACATTTGAAGGTGGGATAATAAATATTTCTGGAATTTTGTGTATTTAATTTTTAAATGTTCTGATTATTCAATTTTTACTGTATTTTATTATACTAATATTTTCTCTAAAAATTACTTTTTATTCTGTTATCATGTGCTTTTTAAACTTATTATTCTATGTGCTTTTTAAACTTGTTATTCTATTTAGAAAAAAAGCTATCAAATATAAATTTATATTGATTATGAAATATTTTTAATTTTTAAATTAATTTATTTATGTTTTGATAATATTCTTTTTTTAGATTTGTTATTATGTTATTGAAGTTGACATAATATTTTGATTTTTTCAATTGAGAATATCATTTTTCATAATCTTTATGATATTAAAAAAAAATTACTCTAAATTCAAAATGTAATATATTTGATAATTTAGTCTTTCTATTATCAATTTAACATGTTCAATTGCTATCAATATACCTAACCAAATTACAATTGCACATGTATTTTACCTAATGTTGTGAGTTTATTGTTACAAAGACATATCATAAGATTTCATTTTTTCTTGATGTATACTACTTGGTGTTTCCCATACATTTTGTCAAACCTTGTAGTCAAATTCATCAAACATCAATGTCCTTCATAAAATATTAGATATATATCATCTTTCTATCATTTTTTCTCCTTTATTTTCATATTTTTGTTCCTATTGTAATTGGTGTTTCTATTGTAATTGGTGTTTATATTTAATTTAATTTATTAATCTTTAAAAAAAACAATAATAATTTGTTCAGCTAATTGAAAAGGAAATTTGAAATAGGAAAAAAATATTTCGATAATAATTTGTTCAATTAATATATAAGAAAGTTAATATATAAAATTAGTAATGAATTTGAAGTCTCTACATATTAATTCGAAAGGAAATTTGAAATAGCAAAAAAATATGGAATTGTATCAACTTGCGTAATCCCGAATCTCTCTTGTGCTTTGGATATTAGAGCAAAGAAGTCCCAATATTTGCACTCTCTGGATATCCCTATCAACATGCTCACATCAATATTTGCATCGGTTGCATTCAACGGACTGTAGTTGGTATAGAGGCTGCAGGTACGCTAGATTAATTCAGCATAAAATGTTAGGTGGGCTTGGGCAGTAACTAGTCAATATTTTGTTGTTGTATTCGGAAGTAGATGACATTAGATGGAAGCCAATAAATAAAGGAGTTTAACGTGTGGGAAGGAGTATATAAAAAGTCTAAGTAAAAGATTAGAATTAGTCAAATTGAAAATGAACGGTTTGGACATTGAAAATAAAATTATATATTTAATGTTAGGGTTAATCAGTACTTCTGGAAAGTAAATTTAAGAGTTTCTTTTATTCAATTATTACTGTATTTTATCATACTAAAGGTTCATTTAAAAAAGTTTTCCTTTTCTTTAAAAAAATAAAAAAGTTTTCCTTTTCTTTAAAAAAAAGTACAGTGTAGTTTTTTAGTTGTAGTTTTTTAGTCAAACTTATTGACCTATATTTTATAAGTAATTTTTTTTTCTATTTATCAATAGTCTTTTTTTACTTATAGTTTATAATTTTGTTTTAATATAATAGAATTTTTTAATAAAAATATGAAAAGATACAATATAAATAAAATATTTTAGATTAAGTTATAAAATTAATTTATGAGTTATAATTTTTATTTTTTTTTAATTTATATATTTAAGTTTGATATTTTTATTTAGATTGGTTGTTGTGTTATTAAAGTTATAATAATATATTTGACTTCTTTTTTTTATAATAGTATCATGTATTATTTGTATGATGTTAAAAAATTACTCTAAATTCAAAATATAAAATATTTTTAGAATTAATATTTCTATTATCAATTTAGTATGTCCATTTGCTATCAATATACCTACTCAAATCACAATTTCAGATGTAGTTGACCAAATGTTGTAAATTTATTGTTTGAATGGCATAAATGAAGATTTTTTATTTTATTTTTGCTAGATGTATACCATTGGGTGTTTCCATGAACTTCAAGGGTAAATTCACTCCATACATTATGTCAAATCTTGTAGTTGTCAAATGCATCAAGAGTCTAATTTGTCTTATATCAAATTTTAGATTTATATCATTTGTCCTATTATTTTCTCTTCCAATTTTTGTCCTATTGTATTTGATGTTTCTTTTGATTTATATGCAACTTTCATAATCTCTTCAAGACCGCATTAATATATTTAATTTTATATATTTAAATGTCATTACGGATTTAACACATTGTATTTTATTTAAAGCTTTATATCACTATACACAAAATAACTATTGTTTCCTCATTCCAATAGAAAATGATTAATACTTTGTATATAATAATGCCTACTACATTCAAGTCATTACATAAATCAATGGAAAAGAAAGATAAAAGACATTTTGACCATCATTTATTATATAAAAATTAAATGAGTGATATAAGTTTTTTACTCATGTCTTAAACTAATAATATATAAGTTATAAGAAAATGACTATTTTGTTGTATATAGTAGTGTAGTCATTAATAGTGATGAGAATCTAATTTAATAAATTAAATGTAGTGGTCATGTAATTTTCAAACAGATAAAACAAATGTTAATTTTTATCTTTACTACGTCAAGGATACACCAAAAAGATGAATGTTATTTTTACAATTACGATTGTTTTCAAATTCTATGTACTAATTTAATATACATTTACTAATATTCATACTCGAGAGCAGCTATAGAGCTGACGAATTCTATTTAAATAAATGCTAGCGTTAAAAGCAATACTGAACAGTATTTATGTGTTCTGTACAAATCCTTGCATCCGTGAGCATTCCAAACTTACAAGATCGTTACAATAGCCCAATGAAGCCACACAGAGATCGATCTTATCCAGTGACACCGCCAGAAAAAGAGTTTGACTTGGAAATGGAAGTGCCTGTACCGCCACTCGAATATGGAAGTGATTTCCAAGTACTACTGAGCGGACTCCCGCCAGAATAAAACTGGTATTGGAGCTTCTTCTTCAAGTATTTGGAGTACTTGCCTCATACCAAGCCTGCCTTCTGGGTGAGGATTGGAATAGATCAGACCCAGTCTCAGCGCTCTCTCCATCTCACCCTCAACATATTGCTCACCAAGATTTGGGTTAGCTGCATCCATCAGTCTGCCTCTGCCATGCAGCTCTCTCAACCAGTCCATTAGAACTATTTGTTCAGATTGGAGGGAGAGATCCACAGGTTTCCTTACGCATGCAACCTCCAACATAAAAATACCGAAGCTGAAAACATCTGTGGCGGGGCTGGACTTTCCTCTCTGTGCCAGCTCTGGTGAGATGTACCCCAGCGTTCCAACCACACGAGTAGTGTGTGAGTTTTCGTTATGCTTGTACAGACGGGCAAGCCCGAAATCCCCTAGCTTCCCATTCAGCTCGGAGTCTAGCAGAACATTGCTGGACTTGATATCTCTGTGCACTATGCATTGCTGCCACTCTTCATGAAGATACAACAAACCTGCAGCCAAATTTCTGATCACTCTGTACCTCTGATCCCAATTTAGCATCTTCTCTGTGTCACGACCAGACCTTTGTTACTCTATGTTTTCGGACTTATTCTGCGACTTTTGACTCTGGTTGACATAGTCGCTACGATTCGACTACATCTTTTTTTTTGCTATGTTCTAGATTAGACGCACTTTTCGATGTTTTGTTTATTGTTAATGGCAACTTTTAGTATTATATGATGGTGATTACTTTTATGATGTTAAGTTAAGGTGCGAAACTTATGTTTAATTTTTATTATTATTAATACATTTGCCTAAGAGTGGAATTATGATGTAATTGCAATCAATGTGTTGATTTGTGGATTATGGTGTTTAGATGAAATATTTTAATATTTTGATAATGATGAATCACGTATTGATATCGTGTTTGGTTCGAGTGTGTCTGTATGATGCAGGATGAAGGTGGGGGTGTGGTTGAGGTAGAGAAGACTAGCTCCCAGTTCTGGAGAGTACAGATGGTCGGGTTGGTCGGATCCACGCACACACCACCTAGAGACATTGTGTTGTTTTCTTTTATGAAAATTTTACATCTACTTTTATCTCTCTCTAATCCTTATGTGAATGATGTTATTATGAACATGAATATAATGGTTCTTGTGTGTGCTCATGTTTGAATTACACTTGTAATGTTTATGTTTTGGAAATATATGTATTTACGGCTAATTTTGTTTTGTTGAATGTAAGTGATGGATTTGGGCATTAACTCCTTTTTAATTATTACCGAAAACGGTTGTATGAGGAGAGTGGAGGCGTAGATATTAAAAGACCACACTCCATATTTGGAGGCATGCTTCTCACTCGAAGGAGGTTGGTTGATCTGGTTTCTTTATTCCTTTTTGGAATAAAGAAATACAAGGGGACAATCTGCAGCTTTGGAGACGAAAGAAAAGAAATTGATCCAGTGAGTGGATGACTGCAAACTCTTCTAACTTGCATATTCCAGATTCCTCCTTGTTGACTTAATACCAATTAATGTAGGAGCGTAACTTGGGAATGAGTGAATGTTCTATGAGTTATTTTTAAAATAAGAATGGCGTAGATGTATTTGATATTGAGTAATAGGAGAGTTTAGTAATTGTTTTCTTTTTACAAAGCGTCATATAAAGGAATGAAAGTCGTAATTAGATATTAAAATAGTCAACAATATGTTTTTATAGCTTTCTTCCATGCAGATTATTAGACGCTTCAAATCTGCATACGCTTGGTGTCATGGGAGCTTTTCCCTTCTGTTTTTCCCTGCGTTAGGAATATGAGTCTTGCTATGCTTTGTTACTTACCACGCACTAGCTGTGGTGTTGAATTTTAGTGTAAGTTTGAATCACCCAATTTGAAGGAGAGCATCCTGGTGTTTTTCCCTCTACTGAGTGTTCCGTGAGAGCTTGACTTCTTCCTACGCTGTAGCCGTAGTGGTTCATGACCTCCTCGGTTACTCTTTTTTTTAACCAATTGGTATTTGATTTTGGCTTTTCATCTCCTCTGTGTTCATTGTGATATGCATGTCTATTTTTTTTTTAAATGAGCTGCATACTCTTACCTCCTGGAGCGCAGCGCATTCTAGATTTTTTTTTCTTTTAATGTTTATCTTGTTTCCACGGCAAGCTGCCTCTTCTCGACTCCATCTTGCTTGCAGCTGCTGTATGTATTAGAACTGTATTACACTGTCGATTATGTTAGTTGCATAATGATACGGTGTGCATGCTAGGATATTGTAGTGTGTTAGCTGATTAATGAGTAGTGAAATGCGATACGACAGTTATGTTGTTGATTATTGTGAGTTGCATGATTAATTGTGCTACGGGGTTTTATGTTGGGCATGTAGTTTAATTGTGAGATGATAGATATTTAATGTTAAGGGATTTACTACAGCATGTTAAGATGTTAGCTATGTGAAACTCTCTAGATGTTTTATCCTTTAATTAAAAAGAGATTGGATATAAATAAGTATTAACCGCTTGTAAAAAAAAATGAAGTACGGAATCTACAGTTAAACGTTTCCCATCCTATTAAAAATTTGGAAACTCCAATGGAATTGTTATGTGGTTTCATTATTTTCCGTTTTGAATATACATATGTATGCGCATCTCTATTGAAATCTGAGGTTATTAAATGTTGGTATCATGCTGAATGCGCTGATTTTTAATTGTTGATTTACTCTTCTGTGAATTAGGAAGACTTGAAGAAATCATGATGTAGCTGGGTAATATAATTCGAACGGTATAAACTCAATATGTTTCTTTTTGTTGCTGATTTTTAATTGTTGATATACTCTTCTATGAATTAGGAAGACTTCAAGAAATCATGATGTAGCTGGGTAATATAATTCAAACTGTATAAAGTCAATATGTTTCTTGCTGAATTGAATGTAGTAGATCATTTGCGTGCTATGAAATATTTGAAGGGTTATGAGACTTTCGTCTTGAGAATAGATTGTTATGAATAAATGAGAAATGTTGATTAATATTGTTTTGGTAAAGTATATATACATATATTTTTTAGAGAACTCTCTTTCATATAGTTGTATGCGTGTTATATTTACGCTATGGGAGGGTGTTGAATGTAGAAGACTCAGGGGAGGGCAATGATGAGTATTAAATTGTATACTTCTGCCTGCTAGTAGAAACCTGGAAAAATTAACTTTGGCAAAGCGTGATAGCATATGTATTTCTTTTCTTATATGCTGGTTAATAGATCCATCCCTCTGCCACATCCATGTTAGTTTCTACTATTATACATAGGTTTTAGTAGATATGTTCACGGCTGCACCAGATCCATCCGACCTTTCAGCGCCGGTTGCTAGGCTTCTTGGGCAAGGGTCGGAGTGTTCTTCGTGTCAGGAAGAACCCCGGGGGAGCTAACCACTCCGAGGTTGGGTGGATAAAAGCGCCTGAGCCACACTCCCATCTCATGATAGAAGATTGACGCGTGTCAGATGGATAAGGAGATAGGGACATACAGATGGACAGAGGTCCAAGGTATATTCTATTTGAATTTGTTCTATGTACAAATTTTCATATCTTAATATCTTTGATACATCTATGTACTGAGAGGTGTTGATGTCTGGCGTGCAGGTCGACATCTAGATCACTGTGTATATCACCTAATTGAAATAAATTATTTTTTTTTACTTGTACTTGATTTAAGGTTTGACATGTTGGTCGACTTTCCTTTGTAAATAATATAACATTTCTTTATGATCATGTGATGATCTAGACATGCATCTTTTATGATGACTTATTTGTATACATTACTCTTGTGATATTTGAGTATTTCGGTGTGTAGGTCGAAACCATGTATTAAAACTCTTTTTCTTATGATTATTGATGGTTAATTAGTCTACATGTATTTTTGACCTGGTTATCTTTTGACTTTCTGCAATTTATGGGAAAATGCGGTCCTTACATGTGGTATCAGAGCTAGTGTTTAACTCTGGGGCTTTGGCCTACTATTTGCTAAAGTTGCGTATTTCTGTGTGGGTGTAGGACCTAATATATCACCATGAACACCAGAAATAATAATAGGGCAGGATCTAGCAATGGTCTAAATGAATAGCCAGAATAAAGGCTAGATCATATTTTAGCCCTTTTGACCCAACAAGGAAATCTCTTGCAACAACAAGGTGCAAGTATGGATCACCTTGAGAATGATATGAGGGGTAGGCAGGATGAGACTCGTCTGAATGAGGAGAAAAGGAAATTGGAGGAGGATAGGAGGGTTGAGGAACAATGGAAGAGAGATGTTGATCTCAGGGCTGCAGAGGTAGCCGAAAACAAGGGCAAGATAGCTAAGGAGCTCAGTAAAGATCTAAAAAAGGTCACACCTCCTACTTTTAGTGGTAAGACCCTTGGGGATGATGTCGAGGCATGGATCATTTCCTTGGAGAAATACTTTCATGTCTAAAACTTCTCTGGACAATCTAGGGCAATGTGGGCTACTTTTCAGCTGACAGGTGAAGCTACCACTTGGTGGGAGAATGTAATGGCAGAAAAGAAACTTCAGCTAGGAGAGAAATCATGGGAGGAATTCCTACAGTTGTTTCACACGAGGTGGTTACCTCAATTGTTCTTTGACAGGAAGGTGGCAGAATTCCAAAATTTGATTTAGGGAGTCCTGACAGTTACCCAATACCATGAGAGATTCGGTCATATGGTGAAGTATGTTCCCCAGTACCAACAGGATGAACGATTCAGGACTTGCAAATTCATAACAGGGTTACATCTAGAGGTGGGTTCTGAATTTGAAATGCATGAGATGGAAACCATGGACTTTGCACTCAGAAAGGCTCTTAGGCAGGAACAAAGGTTGCAGAGTTTGTCCAAGGTGAACAGTAATCAGAAATCCAATACCAATTAGGGTTTTAAAAGGAAATACCAGGATAATAAAAAACATAATGGTGGATGCTAGCAAATCAGGAATATGAAGGGCAAAGGAGAAGGAAATTCAGGAAGGAATTCCTACAGGAACTCTCAAAAATAGAATCAGAATAAGGGAAACAACAGGGATTCAACAGGTATGGAAATAGGAGGGACAAACCAGAGGGAAAATAGGGACCCCGAGATGGGTGTTTTGTCTATGGAGGTGATCATTTTGTTGCTAGATGTCCACAACGTTTAGATCGTAAAGTCTTTCAAGCACAACACCACATTTACGCAGCTATTGATCACAGGCAGTCTAATTTTTAGGCTACTCCTATTCAAATGACTGGTAATCTTTTTGGTTAGAATGTTTCTATTTTAATAGATACATGAGCTACTGAATGCTTTGTAGATCCTAAAGTTGTATCTAGGCTTTCAATTAGAGCAGGATTTATGGCTGAACCTTGGATTGTAGAATATGGCAATAGGGCAGAGTGTCGGGTAGAGCAGTGTTTATCATGCAGTGAGTTGGAACTTCCTAGTTTTCTCATGCAAGTCAATCTTTATGTCGCCCCTTTGGGCTCATATGATGTTATCTTAGGCATCAACTAGTTAACTAAGCATAAGGCAATTGTAGATTGTAGAGACAAGTCAGTTGTATGTTTTGATGACAAGGGAAGATCAACAGTAATAAGAGGTGTGAAGCGACCTATGGAACCAAGGTAGATTTCTGCTATATAGTTAAAAAGGGCAAAGAGGAAGGGATGTATGTTATATGTAGCTCATGTCAAAGACATTGACACAACTCCTAGTGAGAATGATTCTCCCTTACTACAGGAATTCTGGGATGTATTTCTAGAAGAATTGCCTGGACTACCTCCAAAGAGAGAATTTGATTTCTCCATCAATTTGATGCCTAGAACTGAGCCAAAATCTAAGGCTCCGTACAGGATGGCTACTACTGAGATGTATGAACTGAAGGTTCAACCCCAAGAACTTTTGGATAAGGGATTTATATGCCCTAGAGTATCACCATGGGGAGCCCCGGTGATCTTTGTTAAGAAGAAGGATGGTACTTTGCGACTATGTATTGATTACAGAATGCTCAACAAAGTGACCATCAAAAATAGGTATCCTCTTCCATGAATACAGGAGTTATTTGACCAAATGAAAGGTGCTACTGTGTCCTCTAAGATTGATTTGAGATCTGGATATCATCAGCTCTGGATTAAAGATGAGGACATATCAAAAACTGCTTTCAAAACACGGTATGGGCATTACGAGTTTGTTTTTCTACCTTTTGGATTAATGAATGCTCCTGCCTCATTCATGAACCTTATGAACAGTGTCTTCTAAGATTTCTTGGATAAGTTTGTGGAGATCTTTATAGATGACATCCTAATTTACTCCAAGAACATGGAAGAACATGAAGAACACTTGTGTATAGTCTTACAGTGTCTGACATACAGGAAATTGTATGGTAAACTATCAAAGTGTTCATTTTATTAGAAAGAGATTCATTATCTAGGGCATATCAATCTGCAGATGGAATTGCAGTAGATCCTTCCAAAATTAAGGCTATACTTGAATGGCCTACCCCTAGCAATGTGAGTGAAGTTTGAAGTTTCATGGGGTTGGCTGGTTAGTACATGAAATTTGAGGAGGGATTATCCAAGATAGCTGCTCTGATTACATCCCTACAAAGAAAAGGGAAATGATATGAGTGGACAGAGACATCTGAGAAAGCTTTTCAGTTATTGAAATAGAAGCTCACGTCTACTCCCATTTTGGTTGTACCTGACCCTAATGGATAGTTCATTGTGATTATAGATGCTTCAGGTGAGGGGTTGGGTGGTGTGCTGATACAGGATGAAAGAGTAGTGGCTTATGAGTCACGAAAACTGAAACAACATGAGGTTAATTATGCTCTGCATTATTTGGAATTGGCTTCTATTGTACATGCTTTACAGATGTGGAGGCATTACCTGTTGGGTAATCCTTTTGAGCTAAAGACAGACCATATGGGATTGAGATATATTTTCACACAGCCCAATCTGAATGCCAGGCAGAGACGTTGGTTAGACTTTCTGAGTGAATACAATTTTGGCATTGAATACTTTAAGGGGAAAGAGAACAAAGTGGCTGATGCTCTTAGCAGGCGAAGATACATTTCTGCTATCTCTACCTCTAGGACACGCCTGAGAGACCAGGTGTTGCTTAATCTTCCAGGAGATGACCATTATGAATTGGTCAAATCTACTTTGCAGAATGATCCATCTGATTACCATTTTGACGGATATAGTTTTGAGGATGATGGTATTTTGAGATACCAGAACAGGATGTACATTCCCGACCGTGCAGGGTTGAGGAAAGTGGTACTAGAGGAGATGCATTGCGCTCCATTTTCAAGTCACCCAGGGGTAAATAAGATGATTGTCAATTTGAGGCCATTGTACTTTTGGCCAAGGCTTAAGCGTGATGTGACAGCTTACATAGCCCAGTGTTTGGAATGCCAGCGAGTCAAGCCTGAGCATGTCCACCCAGCGGGATTATTGTACCCACATGATATTCCAGAATATAAATGGCAAGTCATTAGTATGGACTTCATACAGGGATTACCCATGACCAGACATAGGCATTATGTCATTTTGGTTATACTTGACAAACTAACCAAAGTCGCTCATTTTATTCCAGGAAGCTTGAAAGATGGATCCTTGGCTTTGGCCAAGAAGTTTGTACACGAGATTTTCCATCTTCATGGTGTGCCGGAGACTATTATATCTGATAGAGACACTTGGGTGACATCAAGGTTCTGGACAACCTTGAATGCTTCCTTGGGTACACGTCTTAATTTTAGCACAGCCTACCATCCTCAAACGGATGGACAAACAAAAAGAGTGAATCAAGTGGTTGAGAATTTACTCCATATGTATTGCATGGATCAGCAGTACAAGTGGGAAGAGTATCTTCCCTTGGTAGAGTTTGCATACAATAACTCTTACCATGCTTCTCTAGGTATGACACCATTTGAGGCACTTTATGGGCGTAAGTGTCACGTTCCTATCAGTTGGGACAAGGTTGAGGAAGGGATTGTGGCTGGTCCTGATATGTTGTGAGAGATGGAAGAATAGATGGCTTTGATTCGAGATAGGCTGAAAGAAGCAGCGAATCGACAGAAGAGCTATGCGGACAAGAACCACACTTTTAGACAATTCCAAGCAAGGGACAAGGTGTTCTTGCATGTTCGGCCTCATAAGAGTTCCATATCTTTTGGTAGGGCTTCAAAACTCGTGCCACAATATGTGGGACCCTTTGATGTCCTGGAAGTCATCAATCTAGTTGCATACTGACTTTCTCTACAACCCTCTCTGGCACAAATTCATAATGTTTTTCATGTTTCATTGTTGAAACCTTATCACCCAGATGCTTCACATATTTTGGATTGGCATGCTTTGCAAGTTCAGGAACTGGGGGTAGTGCAGGTGGAGCCTACCCTGCTCGTTGATCAGCGTATTATCTGAGTACGCAACAGAGATGTTTTGCAGTACAAGATCTAGTGGGACCAATTCTTTGTTGAGAGTGCCACATGGGAGGATGTAGAGGACATGCACCGATCATGTCCTCATTTCTTCTCATAAACTTCCTTGCTGATACACTATGATGTATATGTTTATGTATGGTGTGTTCCTTTCTATATCTTTTGATGTGACATTGGGTCGATGTCTTCTCCTAGTTGAGAGGGATGTCATGACTCAACCTTTGTGACTCTATGTTTTCAGACTTATCCTGCGACTTTTGGCTCTGGTTGACATAGTCGCTATGATTCGACTACATCTTTTTTTTGCTATGTTCTAGATTAGACTCACTTGTCGATGTTTTGTGTATTGTTAATGGCAACTTTTAGTACGATATGATGGTGATTAATTTTATGATGTTAAGTTAAGGTGTGAAACCTATGTTTAATTTTTATTATTATTAATACATTTGCCTAAAAGTGGAATTATGGTGTAATTGCAATCAATGTGTTGATTTGTGGATTATGGTGTTTAGATGAAATATTTTAATATTTTGATAATGATGAATCACGTACTGATATAGTGTTTGGTTCGAGTGTATCCATATACTGCAGGATAAAGGCAGGGGTGTGGTTGAGGTAGAGAACACTAGCTCCCAGTTCTGGAGAGTACGGATGGTCGGGTTGGTCGGATCCACGCACACACCACCTAGAGACATTGTGTTATTTTCTTTTATGAAATTTTTACATCTACTTTTATCTCTCTCTAATCCTTATGTGAATGATGTTATTATGAACATGAATATAATGGTTCTTGTGTGTGCTCATGTTTGAATTACACTTGTAATGTTTATGTTTTGGAAATATATGTATTTACGGCTAATTTTGTTTTGTTGAATGTAATTGATGGATTTGGGCATTAACTCCTTTTTAATTATTACCGAAAATGGTTGTATGAGGAGAGTGGAGGCATAGATATTAAAAGACCACACTCCATATTTGGAGATATGCTTCTCACTCGAAGGAGGTTGGTTGATCTGGTTTCTTTATTCCTTTTTAGAAAAGAGAAAGGAAAGAAATTGAAGGGGCCAATCTACAGCTTTGGAAATGAAAGAGAAGAAATTGATCCAGTGAGTGGATTGGAGTGGATGACTGTGAACTCTTCTAACTTCCATATTCCAGGTTCCTCCTTGTTGACTTAATACCATTTAATGTAGGAGCGTAACTTGGGAATGAGTGAATGTTCTGTGAGTTATTTTTAAAATAAGAATGGCGTAGATGTATTTGATATTGAGTAATAGGAGAGTTTAGTAATTTTTTTCCTTTTACAAAGTGTCATATAAAGGAATGAAAGCCGTAATTAGCTGTTAAAATAGTCAACAATATGGTTTTATAGCTTTCTTCCATGCGGATTATTAGACGCTTCAAATCTGCATACGCTTAGCGTCATGGGAGATTTTCCCTTCTATTTTTCCCTGCGTTAGGAATATGAGTCTTGCTATGCTTTGTTACTTACCACACACTAGCTATGGTGTTGACTTTTAGTGTAAGTTTGAATCACCCAATTTGAAGGAGAGCGTCCTGGTGTTTTCCCCTCTACTGAGTGTTTCGCGAGAGCTTGACTTCCTCCTAAGCTGTAGCCGTAGTGGTTCATGACCTCCTCGGTTACTCATTTTTTTTACCAATTGGTATTTGATTTTGGCTTTTCATCTCCTCTGTGTTCATTGGGATATGCATGTTTGAGTTTTTTTTTAAATGAGCTGCATACTCTTACCTCCTGGAGCGTAACACATTCTAGATTTTTTTTCTTTTAATGTTTATCTTGTTTCCATGGCAAGCTGCCTCTTCTTGACTCCATCTTGCTTGCAGCTGCTGTATGTATAAGAACTGTATTACACTGTTTATTATGTTAGCTGCATAATGATACGGTGTGCATGCTAGGATGTTATAGTGTGTTAGCTGATTAATGAGTAGTGAAATGCGATACGACAGTTATGTTGTTGATTATTGTGAGCTGCATGATTAATTGTGCTACAGGGTTTTATGTTGGGCATGTAGTTTAATTGTGAGATGATAGATGTTTAATGTTAAGGGATTTACTGCAGCATGTTAAGATGTTAGCTTTGTGAAACTCTCTAGATGTTTTATCCTTTAATTAAAGAGACTGGATATAAATAAGTATTAACCGCTTGTAAAAAAAATGGAGTACGGAATGTACAGTTAAACATTTCCCATCCTATTGAAAATTTGGAAACTCCAATGGAATTGTTATGCGGTTTCAGTATTTTCCATTTTGAATATATATACATATGTATGCACATCTCTGTTGAAATCTGAGGTTATTAAATGTTGGTGTCATGCAAAATGTGGTGATTTTTAATTGTTGATATACTCTTCTTTGAATTAGGAAGACTTTGAGAAATCATAATGTAGCTGGGTAATATAATTCAAACTGTATAAAGTCAATATGTTTCTTTCTGTTTCTGATTTTTAATTGTTGATATACTCTTCTGTGAATTAGGAAGACTTCAAGAAATCATGATATAGCTAGGTAATATAATTTAAATTATATAAAGTCAATATATTTCTTTTTGTTGCTGAATT
The DNA here is from genome assembly GCA_018584345.1 of Thuja plicata. Taxonomy (NCBI): domain Eukaryota; kingdom Viridiplantae; phylum Streptophyta; class Pinopsida; order Cupressales; family Cupressaceae; genus Thuja; species Thuja plicata. The sequence goes on from MU226997.1 coordinate 65,793, forward strand.
GAATGTAGTAGGTCATTTGCGTGGTATGAAATATTGGAAGGGTTGTGAGACTTTCGTATTGAGAATAGATTGTTATGAATAAATGAGAAATGTTGATTAATATTGTTTTGGTAGAGTATATATACATATTTTTTTAGAGAACTCTCTTTCATATAGTTGTATGCGTGTTATGTTTACGCTATGGGAGGGTCTTGAATGTGGAAGACTCAGGGGAGGGCAATGACGAGTATTAAATTGTATACTTCTTCCTGCGAGTAGAAACCTGGCGAAATTAGCTTTGGCCAAAGCATGATAGCATATGTATTTCTTTTCTTATATGCTGGTTAATAGATCCATCCCTCTGTCACATCCGTGTTAGTTTCTACTACTAGACATAGGTGTTAGTAGATATGTTCACGGTTGCACCAGATCCATCCGACCTTTCAGCGCCGGTTGCTAGGCTTCTCAGGAAAGGGTCGGCGTGTTCTTCATGTCAGGAAGAACCCCGAGGGCGCTAACCACTGCGAGGTTAGGCAGATAAAAGCACGTGAGCCACACTCTTGTCTCGTGATAGCAGATTGACACGTGTCAGATGGTTAAGGAGATAGGGACATACAGATGGACAGAGGTGCAAGGTATATTCTATTTGAATTTGTTCTATGTACTAATTTTCATATCTTAATATCTTTGATACATCTATGTACTGAGAGGTGTTGATGTCTGGCGTGCAGGTCGACATCTAGACCACTGTGTATATCACCTAATTGAAATAAATTATTTTTTTGTACTTGTACTTAATTTAAGGTTTGACATGTTGGTCGACTTTCCTTTGTAAATAATATAACATTTCTCTATGATCATGTGATGATCTAGACATGCATCTTTTACGATGACTTATTTGTATACATTACTCTTGTGATATTTGAGTATTTCGGCGTGTTGGTCGAAATCATGTATTAAAACTCTTTTCCTTATGATTATTGATGGTTGTTTAGTCTACGTGTATTTTTGACCTGGTTATCTTTCGACTTTCCGTAATTTATGTTATTTTTGTGATGTGGCATTTTATGGGAAAATGCGGTCCTTACTCTCTGGGTTTCCAAATATCATCTTGTCCAATCTACCATTTGGCATGTAGTCATAAACTATGAATAGCTGGTTCTCCCGTCTGCAGAAGCCTCTCATCTGCACAAGATTTTGATGTTGAAGTCGACCAAGACTTGAGATTTCTACTATGAATTCCTTCACCCCATCATCGGTTTCTCTAAGAATACATTTTACTGCTACTTGGAGGCCGTTTGTAGGAAGGACTCCTCTATCTACCCGACCGAAGCCTCCCGATACCAAAATTTGTTCGTCTCGGAAGCCCTTGGTTGCAATATGGAGGTCTTTGTACTTAAACCTGTGAGGCCAATACTCCACCTCCCATTCTTGAATAAGATCTCTGTACTGGTTTCTCTTCAACCACATAAGTGATGCTGCCACCACCAGGAGAATGACCACGATGCAAGCTGTGCTAATACCAGCTATGAGTCTGGAGTTTGAGCTTTTGGATTTTGCGTGTATAAAGGATGGAAGATTAGATGTATTCAGAGGCTGGGCGGTTCCGTTTGTAGTAAAACTCCAGGCCATGATGAAATTCTCTTAAAAAAAGACTCTTGTAGCTGCTGAGAAACCAACGTAGATTTCTTCTTCTAGAATGTTGGACAGGGATATATTTTTCATATGTAAAAGTGGTTTCTGTGGGCGATCAAGACCTACCTCCGCAATGGTGAGTTTGAGCTCGTTTTGAAGATTGCTATAATCAATCCAAGCTTAAATATTCTATCCTCTTTTGAGATGCAATTCCTGGAATTAGGTGTTGTTAAGCCAATAGCCTGCAGGCGTAGAGTTTATATACCTAAGATCTACACCAACGTGATTGTCGTTGATATCCTCAAATTCGAAGCTCTTTGACGTGTCAAACTCGACTGCAAACAGATGATTAGAGGCCTTTGCCATAGCTGATAAATTGCTAATCAACCCAAGGTAGGGACCTGGTAAATATCCCTCTGGAGATCTATAGGGCATCATAATGAACGCCAGTCCAAACCCAGATTGTGAAGGTGGAGAAGGAACAATACTAAACACAAAAGTTGTGCTAAAAGAGAAAGTCGAATTCAGATCTTTCATACGCACAGGATGTGGATAGAAAGCACGGCCCATAGTGAATTGGAATTGATCATTAAGGGAGATGGCAGTGGACTGCACTGAATCATTCCCATACAATTGGAGGGTCGAGGCGTTGAAGTGGTTGAAGGTGAAATTTGTGTGGGCTTGGGCAATAAGAAAGGTGCGGAGGAGATAAAAAAACAAGGACAACTCTCAAGCCTTCCGCTGTCAACCTCCACCTCAAGTTCAATTTGTTGTTCGAACTAAAAACTTAATAAGCAACATTAGTCAAAATCCAAAAGAAAAACTCAGGGCAAATGACCGACAGGTTCCAATTTTTCTTTCTGAAACAGAAATACACCTACGAATTGAAAAAAGAAAAAAAATCTGACTAAATAAAGCCCACAAAATGTTACAGATTTACCTTTTCGTGTATTCTAAAATTTCCATTTATTTTTCATGTTTTCTCTTCGATGCCTGTAGCATAATACAAGAAAGTTGTCTGGTTATTCGAATATAAGAAACTCTTCGGTTATTAGAAAATAAACATAGTGCAGCAAGGGATACTTAAAGTATCGCAAAAATGAAATAACCATATATTGTGAAGTTTCCATAGGTTCAAAAACAAAGCCGAAGCTGTGTACGCGTTGATAATACGTTGAGGTGTAACTGTCAACGGGAAAATAATATATTTACAACGGAGCTAGACTTTGACTGATATGGAATTATTACCTAGTTTATAATTAATATTTACTATTTATATTATTATTTAATTAAATTTCAATTTATTTTTAATATTACTTTTCTTTTTTAAAATTATATGGTATATTATTTAATATTTTTGCTTTTTAGTAGCTGATGGTTTTCTTTTAAATAGACTAGTCATTCCACAATTTTTTGGAAAATTTGTTTTACACTTTAAATATATTAAAAAGCAAGGTAAATGTTGTTTTCAGATGTGATTTATTTAGGAGAAGAATCACTTACCATAAATGCAATTCGATAAGGACCACGCTTGTCATATTGTCCATCATAAACCACAACATATTTTCATATCAATTTTTCATTTACTGTAAATAGATTGAAGCAACAATTACAAGGAGATCATTTTTTGTTGAACTTGATTACTTTTTCTTTCTTTCTCTTTTTTTTTTAGTTTTCTGTAGTAGCACTTTGTAAATTTTTCCTACAATCTCTCCCCATTTTTTTATTAGTGTTATTGATAAGATGACACATTTTTTGCAGAATTTTGAGGTAACTTGCCTGGCAAGGTTTCATTGAATTTAATTTTTGGAATCGATCAGCAGCCATTATCAATTTTTTTGTTCTATTTTATTTCATTCTAAAATCAATGTAACAAACTTTTTTGCTTCCTATATTATAATCCATAGTTCCAATAGAACTAAATGACTATATTTTGCCTTTTACTACAAATTGCCTTATTAAAGATGGCTACTATAAAACCCCCAATCTGGTTTTGATTAATTAATAATATAATTAGGAGTCTCAACATGTCTTTCCTCTATAAAACTACAATAAATGCATTCCTCAAGATCACATCTTATAAAGGCATTTCATCAAAATGTTTCAAGGCTTCATTATTACAATCCTTTTTAGAAAATGTCGCAATCATCTTGTTCTAGGAAACTATGTCTCATGAAAGAATGCTTTGAAATAGATCAAACCATTTGTTAAGATACCATGTCTATCCATATCATGTGATTATTGTTGCCTAAGATGCATCTATTATATTTTGAATTTTTCATACAAATTGATAATGACAGTTTTTATAGAGTTAAGAGACTCAAATACACTTAATATTTAGTGTGAATATTAATACTATTACATTGATTCCAAGTGGGTACTTAATAAATAAATGCTAGAAAATTTTAATTGATTCATTTTTACATCTATAATACATTACAATCCATAAGAAGACATTTCTTATGGTATTTGATCAAAAATCTAGACACGTGAACCACATCCCTGCTTTCAACATCCATGATTACTCTTGGTGCATTGTTGTGCATCTGTCATAAAAAAATAATGAATGTGATAACATCATTGAGTGCATTATAATGATTCCTTTTAATTGTAGGATAAGAGAAAACATATAAATTCCATCCATCTTGTGATCTATGATAGTTAATAAGTTAAAATTATTTGCACCTCCTTTGCATCGACACATATAGTGTTGTAAAACTCTACCTTGGATAATTTATGCAAAACCCCATAGAGAAAAAAAATGTCAAAGCTTTGATGAACAAAGAGCAAACATTACTTTATCAAATCAAGATTTTCTTCATTCGTTGATAAATTTTTAGTAAACCAAATATTATGGTATTTATCATCGATACTAAAATAGAAATACAAGGTGGAAACAACATTATGATAGTTGAACATATTAGTTTGAATTTTAGTAGATGTTTGATGGGTATATAATCATTTAACATTAGGTAGTGTGTATGTAGTGTTGTGTTGTGATGATTATATGTTGTTGAGTTGTGCTTCAACTTTGGTTTTTGTGTTGTGGTGTTGGCATGACATGAGATTTTCTTTATCTCTCAGCATGTTAATCTCTAAGTTCTGTCAATGATTAGTGACCAACACTTAGTCATTCACTTAGGCAGTTTTAGTTGGCTATCAGTGTGGCCAAGCTAAAACTATGCAAGTCTGAACAACATTGTCGAGCAGTATTTAGTTTGCCTACTTACATTGCCGAGCTGAGTTACATTGCCAAGCTGAGTAGGATACAGAGATGTTAAGTGCCAAGCAACAGAGAAGTCAAGTGCTGAGCATAACAATTTTTGTATACATGTCTGGAATGATTCAAACTTCGAGGATAAGTAATCTGGCCGACTTGTATAAGATTTTTGAGTGAACTTATGTTTGCATTTAATATTCTTCTACGGAGTTAGTTATGCATTTAATTGTTTTATCCTATGCATGATCTATTGTAAACATTAATTATAATACCATCAAGGTATGGGTATTAGATCTTGATCGTTGATCTAGATCTTGCTATCAGACTTGAACAGATATATTAGATTGCTTCTAAACCCTATTTTGAAAGTGTAAGAAGTGAGTAGACGAAGTGTGTGATGACTGCATTTTGAAGTGAAATGCACAGAGGGTTATTTTGATAAGAAGCAGAGATCAAGCAAAGTGACAACACAGTGAACAGCAGAGTAAAGTTATATCATATTGTGAGATCATAGAAGGTACTGGAAAGAGGAGATCTGTCATCATCATCTAAAAGCATAACGAAGGATCAACACTTGAGACATTCTAATCATTTTATCATGTGAAAATCTCTTAACAGAGTGGTTCTAGCAGACCTTTCTAAATCTCCTAACAGAGTGCTTACTTTATTGTAAGTTGAAATCCTTTCGCAGGGTAGATTGTAATGATCTTTAGCTCTTAACCGGGCA
>MU226997.1:76183-100795 GCA_018584345.1 Thuja plicata
AACTGAATGTGATAAAGAATGTTCTTTTCATGTTACATTTTTCACATTGGAACTTAGATGAACATATGCAAAATGAAATCATGATAGAGATACGAGGAATAGGAGTCCATGCATTGCCTTTAGGTGTCTTTTGTATCCCTGGGTCAATTGTCTACATTATCTGACTCTTCATATCCTTTACATAGCTCGCATGTCCTGCATCATCCTAGGTTTTCATTAGGTCATGTGTCCTACATCATTGAAAATAAGGGGTCAAATCTAGGTTGGATCCAAGCAATGCATGAAAACTTGAAAACATCATACAACAATCATACTTTCAAAATTGCACATTTTCCAACAACATGAATGCAAGGGAAAGATATGCACCTACACAAATTGAACACTAGTATTAAAGAGACATATATCTTTATGAAATCTTTTTATAAATTTTAAGATGCAAGGAAGAAGGAAACCATAACTAGCTACCTCACTTTGAACTACCATAAGAAACCTTAGCAGTTTTATGTTGGTTGTCTAGAAGAAGGTGTCTGATTACTATCTACTTTCCCATCACACAGGAAATCATAGGTTTCAGAAAGAATGAGATCTTGCAAAAGTAACATGATAACTGTAACAATTTGATGTACAGACTTGCTGAAAACTGGTAATGTAAATGTATATTGTTTGTGGGTGTCACAAGCCCATGCTCGAACCTCATTAATATGTTCAAGAGATGCAACAATTAAAACTAGAGTGTGTGATAACATTATGCATTGATAGGTCTAGACAAGGTTTACACAAGTATGAACATGCAGATCACTGTTATAATGGTATACAAATGCAAATTATTGATGCTATGTGCAACAAAGATGATGTTTTTGTAAAAGTGGCAAGTGTACCAGGAGCTATCAGGAGCCATAATGAATTATCAATTAATCGATCAAGGGTTGCATATTTTTTTTTCAAAAAAGAAGTAGCAAGAGATCATCGGGATGAAAGTAACTGATAGTTCAAATTATAAAGGAATGTCACTCACATAGTTCATTATAATAGTGGAGCTCTGTCAGGAAGATACATAGTGAATGCAAGGACTAAACTGTGTGGTACATGATGAGAAAAGGTGAGTTCATTTATCACTGTTTGAATTAGATGAAAACGACAAAAGGAAGGGTCATAATGCTCTGATAGTAAAGGTCAAAATTACAAATGAGAAATCTGCATTATTATTATTGGAAATAAGGTGATCATATGCCAGTGTCAAGTATCCTCGTAACTTTGGATATATCGTAACAGAGGATATACCTTTTTTTGTTGGGGGGGGGGGGGGGGGGGGNGGGTTGTGGTGCCAAGGTGGACCTAGGTAGTTTCTAAATTGAACAACAATAAATAAGAAAGTTGAGGTGGTTTGTCACCATAATTGTATACAATTACTTGGACCTGTCCAAGTTCACCATTTACAAGGCTTGTTTCTACCCATAGATCTGTACATATTATAACTTATTGGCCAATACATAAGAGGATATGAGAATGAAGTTCCTCTTCATCTGGATTTGAGCATGGTAATCCCTTAAGTTGTTATGTACTCGATAGGGCAACTAACTTTTCTATAGACAACATGTGTTTATTATGGAGTGACACCATTTCATTTGTTGCACTATACATTAGTCATATTAGAGATCTATTATTTTCAAAAAATGACCATAATATTAAATATAGAAACACAATGCACCTATGCCAATTGAACAAAAAATGCCTTTAGCAGTTTCAAATGAGCTTAAGTATTGTAATAAATATTAATTACACCAAATAAAAGCCTTATGTTGCTTGATTACGAGAAAACTTGATTAGAAATAAATCACGTACCTATTTTATATGAAAATCGGGCGAAGATTGAGAAGACATATTTGTTATGATGAACTTTTATTCTACATTTGTACAAGTCACAGCCCAAAAAATCTATTTTGTTATAGTTCAAAAAACAATTACATTTCATGTAGCTTAAAACACTCAAATTTTGGTGCGGGCTTTTTCGCAAACATATAAATAAGATATGTTAAAAGTGAAAGAATGTGGCCCTTACAAAAAGTGTCATATAAGTGAAAAAATGTTAGATAAGTTTCATATACATTTTATGTTTAATAGTTGAAATAGATTTGACCTTACAAATGATAAACAAATACAAAATAAATAATCTTGATAAACGAAAAAGAAATAGTTAAAAGGGTTTCGAAGTTATATACGAGATAAAAGGGAGAAAAAAATATATTCAAATGAAATCAAATAAAATCAAATAAACTTGGTATCAAGAGAACAATGGTAAATGATGATAAACGTGCACTTAGGGATGAAGTTGAGTGTTTCCTTTAAAAGTAACTTCCATAGAAAGAGTTCAAAGATTATTTCAGATCCATATAAACTTAAGTTTTCTACGTAGTTTCTTCTGTGCTTATTTGTATTTTGAGTTGTCATCACAATTGTAATCTGGGCAAACGCTGAAAGAAATAGTATAGATATTTCTTTCTTTCTACAATATGTGGATGTTGATACTTTTGTCTATTTCATTCTTATAAACTTTTCATATTTGCAATGAAAGAGCCCTTGTCAGTCTAGATGAATCCCCCCAAACCAGATGTACGTTGAAATCAACAGTCATGGAGACCAAAGTAGCTTTCCAATCCTCCTCCATTTCCCTCAACCTCTCTGTGAAATATCGGAATACAATCACATGCAATACTTGTAATATTTTGGTAGTAAAAATAGGGGAAATGGAAGAGGGGAATCAGATGATTCCTGCCAGGAAAGAAGCCAAGAAATTATATTACTTAACGAACACATCAATTTGAACGGAAATGTTGGGATTACAAGAGCACAGTAGCCTACAGGAAATCCCATGGCTGATGGCTCGACAAATTTGGGGACAGTCAATGTATCAAAACTGCTCGCCTGTGTGAATAGAAAAACAACTGATGGGATGACGATTATCAAAAGCAGTAGGTAGCGGTAAATAAGAATGAATAAAGTGACCAGCCAACAGTGGAAAAGGGAATGTGTTTGCAGACGGAGTCTTGAAACGTCAGACATTGTCTATCATTGACAGGCAATCACATGGAAAAATAATGGGCAGATGTGATATATCCTATGGTCATCCATTGTTTCTAGGTAATTGTCAACTGTTGATGGACTCAGGGAGCTCATCCATCTCATATAAAAGAATGGACGCCCTACAAAATGTACTATTGATCAAATTTCAAAACCCTGAAAAACCTAACAGATTTTCATGAAATTTTCAGCATCTGTTCTTCATATCTGCATATTTTGTGCTCGAAAACCACAAAAAAATTGCAAAAAAAATCATTGTGTTTTCGCAAATTTCAAAAAAATAAAGTTTGAATTTTTTCTGTCTTTGGTGCATTTTGTCTAGATCTTAGCGTGTGCCTAAAACAATGCCTTGGTGTAATAAATGTATGATTTATTTTATTGTTTTCAAAGTATTTTTATTTTTCTATTGCTTGTAATAAGTTACTAATATTTTCAAATTGATTATTTGTTAATATATTATATTGTTTTATTCATACTTAAATAATTATTCTAAATATAAAATATAAATATATTGGAAATTGTTTTCTTAATTATCAATTTAATATGTTCAATTACTATCAATATGCTTAACCAACAAATTTTACATCTACAAATAACTCTCATTTAGGAAGATTCTTGCGAGACAACTTCAAGGCAAATTTTAACAAACACCGAACCAATGGAAGTTTGGATTTCATGGCTCTTAGAGTCGTAATGATTGACACAACAAAAAATCAGTTCAGGACAGGGAACTGTAGGGGGAAAACCACCCACTTCAAGAAGGCCACTCTCTACAAATATCTCAGTAATCGTAGAGTTATAATCTTCTTTCATTCTCCTCACAATGCCATAAAAACCCACATCATGTAACTTTGCGTCTTTGATCCCTTCCAGGCTATTATCTATTGTTGGAAACATTACAAAATCTAGGGTTTGGAAGTCATGGCATAGAAGACGATGTATCAAGGTCTCTACAATTATGGTTACCATACAATGGCTAGACCTTACAATTTCACAAAAAAAGACACGAGGCACTTAGAAAATGACTACAAATAGTATGACCCAAAAATGCATCAATTACAATTCAATAATGATAGTAAAATAATAGAGTAAACCCTTACCCTAATCTGTTTGACTGGAAGCTAGGAAATTTTCCCCTCCTCAAAAACTTGTTGACTTCACTCTACTACATACTCAAATTGAAAACAATATCAGGAAACTATAACACAAATTCACTTAATTAACATGGAGAGAGTACACCCCTCGATTTTAAAAATTGATGTCAATATCTTTGTACATATTTTTCCACCTCACCAATCATTAATCCAAGACAGCCGCTAGCCGCTTGAAACAAACATGGCTTTCGAACTCGGACATCCCTAAAAATAAAGCACATTGCAAGAAGTCATTAGTTTGCAAAATTTTGAAACTTCTTAACCAAGCAAGTCAATGACTACCAGAGTTTAATATATTTCAACATAGCGACATAAAGGATAATTAGCACAATCCTGATTCTATACATCAAACCCATTTTAAGAATGCAAATTGCAAACTAGAAAATTCCTTTAAATCAAACACACCTTAAGTGGTCATCACATCACAAAATTTATACACTTCTTAACCAAAAAACCCAATGACTGTGAAAGTTCAATATATTCTTCGCTTCCCATATAAAGGATAATTATCATAGTCCTATTAGATCGCACAAATTAACAACTTCTTAACCAAAGAACTCAACGCTCATGAAAGTTCAACACATTCCTAACATCTCGACATAAATACCATGCATAAATACCATACAATGGCTACACCCTAGAATCACAAAATACACTCATGAGACAGTCGACAAATGACCACAGACGCTACAAATTGAACAATCTCTACTTCCAATTCAAAATTACATTGTAAAAAATGGTGAAACTTGATACTTCACTCTACCACCTCAAATAAAAAATAGCCCTCCATTACACTGCAAAATACACTACATTTTTGAAAAAATATTTAAAATCGCCATCGCAGTCACCACTCAACTCATAACCTTTTTAATACAACTCCTTACACCACCCTTTACCATAGAAGAAAACATAAATTTCCAACCCCAAATAACTTCTCCATACAGAACATTGCATGCCATTACACAACTCACAAATCAAAGAGTTATATCCCGATCACATAATCATCTCAGCTCCACAAACTATTACAACACCCACCCACTTAAATTCCTATCAGAAGAACAACTAAATTATTGATCCCAAACAGCTACTCCACATAGAACATCACACACCATTACCCTCTCACTGACACAACTAGAGTTCCACAACTTTTCGGCAATGCGACACAACATTCAGGCGACACACAACTCCTGACAAAAAAACACACGATCTCCCCACTCTCCCTTTTCTGACAACTTCTCACATTCTATATGCTGGAATTAGACAACTTTCCAAATGTGTGAGATAATTTTTTGGCGTTAGAGAATTTTATGGAATGAAAAGACCAAACTAATAGCCCTAAACAACTGCTCCACTTAGAATATCACACACCATTAGCCTCTGGCATAACAATTGGATTTCCATAATTTTCCTATGACGTGAGATAATATTCAAGTGACACGCAACATCCCAGCAATAGAAATACATAATCACCCCACTTTCCCTACTCTAACAACCTCTCACATTCCATCTACCAAAATTGGACAACTTTCTAACCACGGGAGACAATTTTTTGGCATGAAAAGTTCAAACTAATAGCCTATCGACTAAAAATAGATTTAAGTCAACAATGTAATTTTGTTAAGGTCAAAATTACTTTTTATATTAACTTATCTTGTCATCTCACAATAGGAAATGACTATTATTAAGTATAGAATAGTGTTTATGTCATTAACCCATTAATAAAGTTAAAATTTGATTCAATGAATTAAATGTATTATACTTGTAATTTATAAAATAAAGCAGATTTTTTATTATTTTTGTATTGATTATTTCCAACATGAACTAATAGAAATAAATATACTAAAATTTTGAAAATTATTTACAATAGAAAGTTAATTGTGGATTATAGTATTTTGTCTCTATTTTTAATTCTACATGTTCAATGGCTAAACTAATTAAAGAAATTGAATGTATCAATACCAAGTGACTAAATTATGATCTATTTAATATTGTAGCCAGTTCAAATTTGATTTAGTGAACTAAATGCATTGAACATATAAATAAAAAATATAGAGAAAATCTTTATATTTATAATGAATATTTTCAACTTGAATAAATAACATTTTTACAATTAAATGAAATAAAAATTAAATAAAAATTATATCAAATTTTTACAATTATTCGAACAAATCCCAAGTACTGCTAAACTAAAGGCTCTATCGATGTGACGTGAAGTAGAGATGTAGGCTCACAAGGATTGTCCATGGTCACAAAATTTGCAAGGTCATTGCAGATCGAGGTAGGGACATTACAGTGGTATTAAAGAAAAATCTTTTCATCCTATGAAATAAATTGCATAATGATATTCTGCTAAAATCAACAAGCAAGTTAGCATTCAAAGAACCCAAGAGGATAGAAGTTGTGTAGCAACAAACAACTTGTCATAACCCTACTACCTAGCATTGCATCCGTAAAAGGGAAAAATGTGCATCAAAGGAGAATCGAGACATGCATATGTGTGAAAAGAAGTCGATCCCACAAAATAGAGACAATACTCGTCAATGAAATAGAAGAAAATAAGCATCAAGTTACCAGAAGGACATGAGATCTTTCAATAGATTGAATAATGAGGATTAGGGAATTTCTGGAGGGAGGGGCAGAGTAATCCGGTCACATGACGGGAAAGTCCCAAGATGGGTGCGAACCTTGAGGGAGTTCACTTGTAGATTGTTTCACCTGCCCTTGCCATAGTAATTCCACATCTTGTGTTAAGAGAGGGGTTGCAATTAAGGGAGAATCACGAAGGGCACCCTATTGCAATGTAGTTAAGGAAGAACCGCTTTGAGGTCACCCTCTTGCACTTTGATTAAGGGAGAACCGCTAAAGGAACCCTATTGCTAGCACCTTCCCCAAGCTGCAAATAAGGGAGAATCGCGAGGGGCACCCTATTGTAGTGGTAGTTAAGGGAGAACCGCTTTGAGGGCACCCTACTACGTTGTGATTAAGCAACAATTGCTAAGGGCACCTTATTGCTAGCACCTTCTCCGGGCTGCAATTAAGGGAGAACCATGAAGGATACCCTATTGTAGCTACAGTTAAGGGAGAGATGCTATAAGGGCACCCTACTACAATGTGATTAAGAGAGAATTGCTAAGGGCTCCCCATTGTAGCTACAGTTAAGGGAGATCTGCTATAAGAGCACCCTATTGCATTGTGATTAAGGGAGAACAACTAAGGGCACCCTATTACAAAATTAGTCAACAGAGAACCGCTAAAAACACCCTACTACAAGGTAGAGATTACATATCTCTGAAAGAGGACATTCTTGATGAAGATTGAAAATGTATAATTGCTTGAGGGAAAACAATTTGAAGAAGAGTGAACTGTGATATCCCCATTCTGAAATTGGATTTGATAGTAATAAATAGTAATGATATATAATTAACAATAAATAAATAAAATAGTAATTTCTTTTATAATATTACAAGCTAATTAATTAATTATAATAACATAATTAATATATAATATTATAATATAATATTATTTAATATACAAGATAAAATATTAATAAAAAATATAAAGTTTATATATACAATATAATGTAATGATTGATTAGTAATAATAAAAATACATTGGCCACAAATTGAGATGCGACCATCTATGGATAGGCACATAAATCATATATAAAAGGAAGGAATAAAAGGCTATTAGGGCTGAGAAAGTAAAAGAATTATAAAATAAGAGGAAGTACGATTCCGGTCCTCAACAGTAATGAAGTTCAAAACTCTCAAATATTAGATATCGAGTGGAGAAATTGCTAAGTCTGGTTCAAACAGAAGGAATTGTAGATGTCAACATGTGTAGTGTAGAATAGTGATCATAGAGAATATATATGATAATATATGTTCAAAATTTGTTATCAAGCTTAAGAACCAGACTCGATAACATCTATTGCGACTTCACCCGACGCGAGCTTCAACTATATTGGAAATTTAAGCCCCAATAATGTTGTTGAATTCATTCTTGGCCCGATATATCGAGTGGAGTATTTATGAAGTGGCAATTTAATATTATAAGGTTGGAGGTTAGTTATTATTTCATAGGCTTGGCTCAATATTTGGAAATAAGTAAAATTAATGTGAGGCCATGACAAGCTACTCATTCTAGTGAGTAAGAGATAAACATAGTGTTAATTGAAGGCCAACGGTCATCACTGTTTCCCTCCTAAATGTTTCCCTGTTCTTATTATGGCTTTTGACATTCCGATGTTAATTGGAAGCTTATTTATAAGCTGTTGTTGTATCATTGTAAACATACTATTTTGACATAATAATAATAACCTCTGCTCTCAGTGTGGATGTAGGCTTTTAAGCTGAACCACGATAAATTATGTGTTTGAGTATTTGTTTATTTGTTCATATTTTTCTGCGCTTTTATCTTCAACAATTGGTATCAGAGCTAGGCGAACAGCTGATTGGAAATCAGTGGTAAATTTCCTGAGAATGGAAGATTTAAAGGTTCAAAAATTTTCTGGGAAGAACTACGGGATATGGAAGATTCAAATGAAGTCTTTGTTAATCAAGCAAGACCTTTCTCTTGCACTAGATGGAAAAGCAAAGAAACCAGCCTCCGTGAAAGACGAAGATTGGGAAAAGCTTGATGAAAAAGCCAAGGCGACAATCTTCCTTGCATTAGGTGATAATGTCTTGCATAACATTGCAGAAAAAGAAACAGTAAAGGAGGTATGGGATAAAACAACTTCGACATATGCATAGGCATTCGCTGTGAACAAAGTCTTCATCATGAAGAAGTTATACAAGCTTAAGATGAGGGAAGGCGAAGCCATGACAAATCACCTTAATGAATTCAATACTTTGATCAGCCAAGCAAATTTGGTTGGCATGCCCCAAGATGATGAGAACAAGACTGTTATATTATTGTGTTCTCTTCCTAACAGCTGGGAAGGACTTGTAATAGCGGTAAGCACTTCAGAATCTAACAAGAAGCTGGTCTTCGATGAAGTTTCAGCCACTCTTCTCTCCGAATATTTGAGAAGGAGGAATAATGAGTTTTCATCTGGTGATGATCTCACTATGGTGAGCACCGAGAATAGAGGAAGAAGCCAATACAGAGGCAGAAATAATTATAATAATCAGAGGTCCAATTCAGCAAGAAGATCACAATCAAGAGGTAGACAAAATGGTTGTTGGTTTTGTGGCAAAGCAGTACATGTCAAGAAAGATTGTAGAAAGTACAAGAAGGCACAAGACAAAGTATTGGATAGCGAAGCAAACATAGTCCATGATAAAGATGATGGGATTTTAGTGCTAGCTACAATAGACACAAAATCAAATTCTTGGGTCTTGGACTCCGGTGCTTCCTTCCATGCTACCTCTTGTTTGGATTCATTCACAAACTACCAAGAAGGTGAGTTTGGAAAAGTTTATTTAGGTGACAATAAGGCATGTGAAATTATTGGAAAAGGAGACATCTTCTTACCTTTAGAAGGAGGAGGTAAGTGGCTATTAAAGGAGGTACGTCATGTTCCTCAATTAAGAAGAAATTTGATTTCTATCAGCCAACTCTACTCGCAAGGATTTCACACCTTTTTCTTTGAGGATACTTGGAAATAATGAAAGGATCCTTAGTTATTGCGAGAGGAGAAAGAGTGGGAAGTCTATATCTTCTCAAAGACATTGGTGAAATTGGAGCTAATTTATCAGTTGTGGACAGCAACTCAGCACTTTGGCATCAAAGGCTTGGTCACATTAGCAAGAATGGCCTTGACGTTATGCTCAAAAGAAACCAACTGTCGGGTCTAAAATCTATTGATTTAGAATTCTGTGAACATTGTCTTTATGGCAAGCAGAAGCGGGTTAGCTTCTTGAAGACCGGTAGTGAAAAGAAGGGCACACCTTTGGAATTGATTCACTCAGATGTTTTTGGACCCACTGAGGTAACCTCTATCGGAGGAGCAAATTATTTTGTTACTTTTCTAGATGATCATACTAGGAAAGTCTGGATTTATATGATTTCAAAGAAGTCTGAAGTTTTTTCAAAATTCAAATCTTTCAAAGCACATGTTGAGAACCAAAGTGGATAGAAAATAAAGTGTCTCAAAATAGATAATGGAGGAGAGTTTTGATCCTCAGAATTTGACAACTTTTGTGTAGATCAAGGTATCCGCAGAATTAAAGTCGTCCCTTTCTCACCTCAAGAAAATGGGGCAGTCGAGAGATTAAATCGGACAATACTAGAGAGAGCCAGATGCATGCTCTCTAATGCTAGATTGGACAAAGAGTTTTGGGCAGAAGCATGCAACACAGCGGTCTATTTGATCAACCAGACACCTTCATCACATTTGGAATTTGGTATTCCGGAAGAAGTGTGGTTGGGGAAGATAATTTCTTACTCACATTTACGAGTCTTTGGCTGTGATGCCTTTATTCATATACCCAAAGAGAAAAGGATGAAGTTGGATGCAAAATCTCAGAAATGTACTTTCATTGGTTATGGAGAAGACCAATATGTCTTTATATTTTGGGATCCAATTGATAAAAGGGTTATTAGAAGCAGAGATGTGGTGTTTAATGAAAAGGCATTTTCAAGTTTGAAAAACCAAGATGACTGCTCCAAAGAAATCATTCCCTTATTTGATATTGTCAACAATGGCAATGTTTCATCTCACATCTCACCAGTTGCTACTTCTCAGTCTTCACCCTCCTCTGTTTTAGCTCCAATTCCCTCTTCATCTCAGTTTTCTGATTTGGGAAATGACATAGACTCCTCCTCCTTTAACATACATTCTCCTCACAATGATCGACTATTTTCTGAGGATGCAGTGCATAACAATACACCTGACAATGTATATTGCATCATAGACCATGGATTTGCAAGAGACAGCAGGCACATTCCAATAACCGCAGGTCAGAATAGGGGAATTAACTGTGAGTCACACAGTGAACATATGGATGCAATTAATCAAGTTGTGAATTATTACCCTACCTCAGACTTTCAATATGAATCCAGCCATGGTAGTGAGGATGATACAACTGTCGATCTCTGCTTGCGTAGGCTTCCTCATCATGCCTGCACACTGTCACATTTAGCAGAGAAGACAAATGTTGGGGATGCATCTTTAGGAGACCAAAATGTTGTCTCATGTGGGGACTTTATTCCAACAAACAGTCCACTCTAGGCAACATCACGTGGGGAGATGACTACCTTGTGCTAGGAGAATCTATCATGTGGGGAGATGATTGCCTCGCATGGGGAAAAGACCTCATGCAGACAGATGACTGGCTCGGACAATTCTTCACAGCCGACAATCTTTGGTGGGAATTCAAACTGGCTCGAACAAGGCATCCAAGCAGAGGCTCAAGGAACAAATTCAAGTTTTCATAATCATAAAATTATTAGCTTTGATAGCCAAAGTAAAGACAATTTAGCAGGGGTTCCTAAACAAACTCAAGCTCCTCTATTAAGGAGATCCTCTAGGAAGAGGAAAATACCATCAAAATTCTCAGATTATGAATTACTTCTTTCTGAAGAGGCAGAACCGGAAATTTTAATTTCTGACCAAGTTGAACCAGTAAGTTATAAAGAGGCATGTCTAAGCAGCGATCACATCAAATGGATGATTGCAATGAAGGAAGAAATGAATTCCCTCAATGAAAATAAAACATGGGAATTGGTCACACTACCTCCAAATCGAAAGCCACTCAAGAATAAATGGGTATATCGGTTGAAGGATGAGGGCAGCAGTGGTAAATGTTACAAGGCTCGGTTAGTAGTCAAAGGATATGCTCAGAAGAAAGGGGTTGAATTCAATGAGATTTTCTCTCCGATTGTGAAGATGACCACAATCCAAGTAGTATTGGGATTGGTAACAACATGGGATCTTGAGTTGGAACAGCTTGATGTCAAGACTGCATTTCTACATGGTGACATTGATGAAGAGTTGTACATGGAGCAGCCTCAAGGATTCGTCAAGAAGGGACAAGAGTGCCTTTATTGCAGATTGAATCAGAGTTTGTATGGGCTCAAACAAGCCCCAAGACAATGGTACTTGAAATTTGACAAATTTATGCTTGATCACAATTTTGTGAGATGTGAATCAGACCCTTGTGTTTACTACAAGAGACTCCCTACTGGTCAGTTTGTTATTCTTTTACTATATGTTGATGATATGTTAGTAGCTGGTACAAGTCCAAGAATTGTTAGTGAGCTGAAAACTCAATTAGCAAAAAAATTTGCTATGAAAGACTTAGGGGCAGCCAAGTAGATTCTTGGCATGACAATCAATCAAGACAGAAAGATTAAGGAGATCGCTTTGTCTCAAAAGGAATACATTGACAAAATAATTGAGAGATTTGGTATGGCTGATGCACATAGTGTTTCTACTCCAGTTGCTCCACATTTTCATTTATCAGCTGATTTGTGTCCAAAAACATAAGAGGACATGGAATATATGGAGGACATCCCTTACAAATCAGCAGTTGGTAGCATCATGTACGCTATGGTTTCGACACGTCCTGACATTGCTCATGCGGTGGGAGTTGTGAGTAGATTCATGAGCAATCCAGGGAGGATTCATTGGGAGGCGGTTAAATGGATTTTGAGGTATCTAAAAGGAAAATCAAATTTTTCTTTATGGTTTGGAGGCAACAATGTTAAACTGCAAGGATTTACTGATTCTGATTTAGCTGGAGATTTAGATAAACGAAGGTCTACTATTGGTTATGTCTTCATGTTTGCGGGAGCAGCCATTAGTTGGGCCTCAAGGCTGCAACATTCTATTGCCCTTTCTTCTGTAGAGGCTAAGTACTTGGCTCTATCCAAAGGTGTGAGAGAAATGATCTGGTTGCAACGATTGCTTAGAGAAATGAAATACCAACAAATCGATTATGTTATGTTTTGTGATAGTCGCAGCACCATCTTTATGGCTCATAACCATTCCTCTCAGCGCCGCTCTAAACATATTGATGTGCACGCTCATTTTGTTCGTCACATGATTGAAGAAGGCAAGCTGAAGGTTGTTAAAATTGACACAAAGGTCAATCAGGCAGATATCTTTACTAAAATTGTTCCCATAGAGAAGTTCACAAGTGCAAGAACTTCTCTTGGACTCATAAAGAAGAAATAAATCAGCAAGCAGAGCAGAGGAATGACTGATCAATGGCAGCACCCATTGCCCATCAGGTGGGAGATTGTTAATTGAAGGCCAACGGTCATCACCGTTTCCCTCCTAAATGTTTCCCTCTTCTTATTATGACTGTTGACATTCCGATGTTAATTGGAAGCTTATTTATAAGCTGCTGTTGTATCATTGTAAACATACTGTTTTGACATAATAATAATAACCTCTTCTCTCAGTGTGGATGTAGACTTTTAAGCTGAACCACGATAATTTCTGTGTTTGTGTATTTGTTTATTTGTTCATATTTTTCTGCGCTTTTATCTTCAACACATAGAATTCTCCTTAGATAACAGTCAAAGGATAAACATGGCATCAAGAGTCGATATATGTGTTAAATAATTGATCAAATAAATTGTGAGGGAGGTGATAGCTTATCAAGCAAACCGCACATGAAGACTACCATCCATACAAGCGGAGTAAGTCTTAAATGTACACTACAAAAGCAACGATGATATTTGAGGACTCTTAACGATCGGTCTAAGAGCATGAATGGTTCATTACCGTAAGAATATACCACAGACGTATTGAACATAAAATCTCTGCGCATCCTCTCTAAAGTAGAAGATTAAATATCTGGTTGCGGGAGTAATATCTGTTCCATCTTTCTTCTATGTCATAGGGACTCCATCATTGGACATTCGTAGAGCATATGCCTTAGTTGGAGTTGTGGGACAAATTTGAATCTACATTCGACGTGTAATAGAGCATTTAAATACTCTTTTCACTAGGAGACGTGTTGCTGGTTTGGATTCTGCGCATTATGATGCTTGTCCTTCCTGCATATATATTCCTGAGATGGAGTTGTTTAAGTATTGCAAAGTGTTATATTTTGCCATTCGAACATATACCGAGTACTGCTAAACTAGAGACTCTATGGATGTGATGCGAAGTAAAGTTGCAGGCTCACAAGGATTGTCCATGGTCACAAAATCTACAATGTCATTGCAGATTAGGATAGGGAAATTACACTTGGATTAATAATATTCCAAAATATCATATTAAAATATTTTTTTGATGAATAGTGCCTTTTCAATTAATAAAATATCAAAGTTACATATCCACAAAAAAGGGGTCGAGGGACATAAGAATCACCCCGCAATGTTCACACGGCCAAGCCGGATACAAAGCACAACTATTCATTAAAAAAAATAGGCATATAGTCATTATGCAGCAATAGTAGTGGCAGAAGGAGGAGGATCTTTATCATCAGAACCCCACACATTATTGGGGTTAGCAGGAGGGTCGGAAGCGACCACCCATCATCTTCAGCTTCTTCTTTTTCTTTCTCTTCCAGCCTGGGCAGCGAAATAGCAAAAGCCAGGCGGGGAAACTTGGAGGAGGTGGCGGGAGGCCAAACAGAACCACGACGAGAACCAGGAGCATCAAGAGGGGCAGACTGAACCGGTGCCGGAGACCACCCAGAAGAACGGCGAGGAGGAGAAGCCAAGCGGCGCCGCCAACCATCGCCGCCACCTCTCAGAGAGTGGTGGCGGGGCACCTACGAATGCGGGGTGTGTGAGCGGTGCGTCGAGGAGCTGCGCCCGCTGCGGCGGCCTCTGGGAGGAGTACCTTCAGCAAAAATGGCATCAGGAAGAACCCGTGCAACGGTACAAGGAGCATTGCCCCAATGATTGAGAAGCTTCTACAGGTGAGCCACTTCGAGGGCCACTTTATTGGCCTGAACTTGAATCTGCATCATAACATTATTACAAATGCAAGGCTTGTTATACAGAGCAACACTCATATCAAGAAAGCTGTGAGAAAAAATAACAGCATTCCTATCTTTCCATAACGCGAACAAAATCTCCATCCTAAAAGTATGCCAGATCTGGGTAAACTTGGAGGGAAGTCTAGGGGAATCTCCTAAGACAATCATGTGCCAAGAGAAAGGTTCAGGCCGAAAAGGCTTGAAGAAATCATGAATCCACTGCCAATATTATTGAGCTCTCCTACAAAACCAGAAGATGTGCAAAAAATATTCAGGGTGACCACAAAAGGGACAACGAGGGTCTTGAACACCCAGATGTTTGAGCCTAGGGCCAACTGGGAGCCTTGTAAAAGTAGGCACCACGCAAAAAGAGCCATCTTAGGCTCTGTAATGGTAGCCCAGATGGTTTGAAAGCGAGAGCTCTAGTGAGATGTGGAGGAATGAAGATGTCATCTCTGATTAAGGGTATCTACCATCGAAAGATGAGGAGATAACCATCTATAGCCTAGCTGTGGCTTAAAATTGTTGAAAGGCGTGGCAGGATACCATTTCCAATCCTTCCACTAGGCCTGACAGATTGAATGCCAATTTTATGAAGCAAGTTGGCAGGAATCGCATAAACCAAAAGATCAAAAGTCTGGAAATCAGAACGAGCCAAATGATATTGCACCTTCATATCCTCCCATGAATGGAGACCCATAGAGGCTCTAAAGAAGAGGTCCTTGGGAGTCTGGATGCCACATTTGAAAAAATGCAAAGCACTAGTCCCTTGAGTTTTAGCCAAAGGAATGCCTTGAATAGAAAACAACGAAGACCACCAGAGGCTCTGCTGATTGAAAGAAAGACCATTGCGAAAGGCATCACCATCCCATTGGAGCCAAGGTTTATAAGCTTTCCAAATGCTCTTGATGATGAAGGTACCCTGGATTTGAACAGGTTCCTTCATAGTGAGTAAGGTCTGGAGACCAATGCCTTTCCAGGCTGGCCTGTGAACTGGAAAACCCAAAGAGATGTAGTGTCAGACAATAATTTTCCAGGCCTCATTACCAGTAAGAGCATGGATAATCCACTTCACATAGAGAGCATGTCCCTGCCTCTAAGTGGAAAGAAGGCCAAGGCCGCCAGAGTCACGAGGAAGGCAATAGAACTCCCAAGCAACCTTATGAAAACCATGGCCATCAGCACCAGAGGCCCAAAGAAAATCTCAGAGCAAATGCTCCAACTTGAGGTAAGAAGCCTTTGAGGGAGCCCAATAAGAGGAGTAGTAGACACGAGTAGCAGCCAAAACTTTGCAACAAATCTGAAACTTTCCAGCAAGTGAAAGAGGCTTGCAGGTCCAATATTGCAGCTTTTTTTCAATCTTGGTAATCACAACATTCCGTAAATCCACAGAGGAGCCATGGAAAGCAAAGGGAATACCCAGGAAATGAAAGACTTTCCCATGCTAGACCCATTTCCAGCCAAAATTGTTAAGCCAGGTAGGGGCTGGAAGAAAATACTGTCTGAAGCAAAGGGTTTTAGACCATTGAATAGAAGATCCAGAGGCTTAACAAAAGGTATCTAGGCACTACAAGGCATTGGATATGTTCTCCTCATCCTCAATAAGAGTGAGAAAGGAGTCATCAGCAAAGTGGCCATTAACAAGCTGGGAAGAGGAATCAGGAAGAGAAATGCCACGAACTAAACCAGAGGAGATAGAGTTGGCAAGCAAGTATCCAAAGCCTTCAGTAGCAAGCACATATAAAGCAGGAGCCAGTGTACAACCTTGCCGGATGGATCAAAAAATACCAAAAGTATCAGATTGGGACCCATTGATGGTAATGCAAGCAGAGGCATCACCAAAAAGTATTTCCACAAACTACAAAAAGTGAGGACCGAATCCAAGAGCTTGAAGCATATCAAGAATAAAGGGCCATTCAATGTGGTCATAGGCTTTAGAAAAATCAATTTTGAGAAATAGGGTAGCTTTCTTAGAATGACAAGCCCATTCCATCCCTTCCCAGACAATAATAATGTTGTCAAGAATATACTTGGACTTAATAAAACCAGTTTTCTCAGGGAGGACAATAAGAGGAAGGAGATGTCTGATTTTAAGGGCTAAAGCTTTGGCAATTATCTTGTAAGAGACATTCAACAAGGTGATGGGCCTCCAATTGCAGATATCCTTCGGATCACCAGATTTAGGTATGAATTTGATATTTCCTTTATTAATTAAAGTCCCCAAACTTTTATTGTGAAAGGCCTTGAGGTAGACTTTGTGCAGGTCAGGACCAACAGCATCCCAAAGATGTTTGTAGAACTCGCAGGGGAAGCCAGCACATCCTGGAGATTTATCATTGGCCATAGAGAAAGCTGCTTCTCTGAGTTCAGAGATGGTAAGAAATTTCTCACAAAAGGCACGCTGCTCGACCGCTAGATAATTTGGAGTAACAGCAATACAAGCCTTCAGAGCCTCTTCCCGTGCCGCAAAATTACCCTGTGAGGCAAACACTTGTTCATAGTGCTGAACAAAAGCTTACAGAATGGCCGGAAGTTTCATAAGTGTGTCAGATCCTTGCTTAATATTTTGAATACCAACATTGGTATGACGGGCTTTGAGAACATGAAAAAACTCCTTAGAGGCCTTATCGCCCACCTCCAACCAGTGGAGGTGAGCTTTGATTTGAGCTCCACAAGCAGCATAGGCATCTGCAATCTGCTTCTCATGACGGAGTTGGGCCAGCTCAAGCTAGAGAGTAGAATCAAAGGGATTCGACGCAAGCAAATCAGCAGCATTGCGAAGAGCCTTAGTGTTAGCTTCATAAGCACGCTTTCTGTAACAAGCTAACTATCGGCTGTAAATGCGAAGAAATCTAGCAGTGCGGATAATGGCATCATTCCACCATTGAATCCAACCAAGATGAGTGTGGGGCCGAGGCTCTAAATTCTAGACTTGAAGAATGTGAGCAATAGTGGAAGTATGCGTCAGCACAAACGTGTTGAGATAAAACTACGTTTGGGCAGCCCTTCTGGCAGAAAACTGCCAAGTGATGGAGAAAGAAATAGGGAAGTGGTCTGACAAGGTAACATCTGTTAGAGGAATGACAAGTAGGCCTCGATCCTCAGAAAAAGAGAAAAAAGATTGAGTCGTTACCATAGCACGATCTAGCCTCTTAAATATACGATCAGAGCCAGCTCTGAAATTGGACCAAGTATGCCAAACCCCACCCTGCTGGCGGCGGTTAGCATTGGGATAAAAAAGGCCCAATTTATTTTGCATGTGATACCAAGTTTCTCTCTCTCCAGTTGTCCAGCGAAAAGGTGTAATTCCTTCCTTGTTAGAGGCCAGCTCAACCATATTAAAATCCCCACATAACCCAAGTGGCAGGAGGCAGATTGTCTGCCAGCCAGCACCAAAGTTGAGATCAAACAACAACATCATTGGGGGGGTAAACATTAATGACACCAAAAGAATGATTATGAAAAGAAAGCAAAATCTAGGTGACACGCTGCGTCAGATCAGAACCATGAGCAATAATAGAAGAATGAACGCAAGGTGTCAGAATAGTAATAACACCACCTTTACCAGCTTCATGCTGAGAAGAAAAAACAATGTCATCCGGCCAGATGACACGACAGGCAGAGTTAAGAAGAAACCCAGAGATATTAATCTCCTGTAAACATAGCACATCTAGATTGTGAAGCCTACGACGGGTATCCTGCACATAGTACTTTCTGGAGAGGTCAATTAGACCTCGCACATTCCATGACAAAAAATTCATAAAAACTCTTGCATGGTTTCCTCATCCCCAAAAGATGAGAAGCTATTCTACAAGAAGGGTGGTACAGAGCCAAAGCTGGGGAGTAATTCTCCAGTAGAGGTAAATCGCCTTTTATTTGGGTCATCCGTGTGTCCATCAGGACTGCGAGACCGACGCGAAGACTAGGAATAAACTAAAGAATCCACAGGCGGCGCGAGCACCACTTCAGGAGTAGAAGGCTTCGCTGCAGGGCTTTTCCCCTGGATAATAGGGTTTGAAACAAGCGACGGTGGCAAATCACTAGAAGAAGGAGATTTTCTAGCCGAGGGTTCTGAAGGTGACACCACAGTGGAAGTAGCTTGTGTTGTCTTGGAGCTTGAGGCATTCCTGCCTTTTCATGAAACTGTAGTCCATTCTTCTTTTTTTCAGCTTCCGTATTTTTGGCCGTTGCTTCCTTGGGCGGTGACTTAACCCAAGGGGTTGCTAACAGACAATCCTTAATCTTGTGTTCTGCCGATTGACACCGATAGCAGGTGTTGGGCAGGTTCAAATAGAGCACTTTTTGAGAAATGGTGAGGGCACCAATCTAAATTTCAACAGTGTCTTTGAGGTCCCTAGAAAGGTTGACCTCAACACAGACACGCTTCTGGGGACGGGCATTGAAAAATTTGTCATGTTCCATGACAATGACCTTACCAAGGGTTTTAGCAATGGACTCAATGAACGGCCAGCATGGCAAGGGGAGACCAGGAAATTTGACCCAAATAGGAACCCTAAGTTTCTTTTCATCCAAGACGGTGAAGTCTCGAGACCATCTCTGGAAAACAAGTAGGGAAGACCTAACATTCTAGGGTCTGCGGTTAAAAACCGCTTCCGCCTGAGAAGGGTTAGAAAAATAGAAAAGAAAAAAACCTTTGGTAAGGTTTTGCACACCATCAAGGCGGACCCCATGAGGGGTCCAGCTCTTGTTAAACCAATCTTTGAGGATACTTTCAGGAGGAGTACGACCCACAAAATATCCAATCAGAGTATGCTTTTCTAACCATTCACATGCAGAATTAAATTCTTCCAGATTAAGAACAATATCAGGGTTGCCTCGTGAAAGACCTTTGGGATGAACTTGTGAGGACGTTTTTTTAGAGGAGACACCATGGCTTTCCAAAGCTTCAACTCGCGCACCAGCAACAACTGTTGGGCCGAAGTTGGCCGGAGCCATACTAAAAGCTAACCCTAATGCAAAAATATTGCAGTAAATGCGGTATGACAGATGGAAAGCTCAGAGCAAAGACATAGAAAGGACGTCGTATGCATGAAACCCTAGCAGAGTGAAAAAATATTAAAATATTTTAAAAATTAGAAATAATCATATTCCATTATTTTAAAATATTCTAAATAAATTTATATTTTATCATAAACATTCTAAAATAAAAATATTTATATCATAAGATATAATTCTATTAAGTATTGAAATATTAATTAATGATTTAAAGTGTCCTATAATTTTTCTATTATTATTTTGAAGAATTTTTACGTCGTAGGCGTTTCCATATGAGAAAGGCCAGGCTATTTTTTAAGATCAAAGGTGAGAAATGATTGAGACAGAATGACTACCATTGAAATCATCTCCACCATCCATCCATTTTCACCAGCTGTCCCTCCTTTTTAATCCCGAAGAAGCGGTTGTGACTGAAGGAATGCAGAAAGTAACGAGCAAAGAAGTCTTTATTTTTTCATCTTTTGTCTTCTGATAGAAACGTGTAGATTACAAGGCTAACATAGGAAACCATGTGGAAGAGATGGAGTAGCATTGTCATAAGAGAATTTGAATGCTGAGAAGTCTTACTGAATTTGTCATTTATAAATACACTCACTATCAGCTGAAGTCAAATTTACTTTATAGTATAAGATTGAATATTATACAAGGCTTTGTATGATTGAGCGATATAATCCGTCCCAGCCAAGGAGGGATTAAAACTTATTGTTTTATAATTTAGATAGAAACTAATAAATACGAGATTCCCTAAATAAATAAATTGCCTTTTACAAATGGTGTTTCAATTATAAACAGTAGCATCATTGAACTTCTTTCTCACATAACTAACTGCAGAAATGGAAGAGGGATACTTATACATGCTCTTGTTATTGGTCATGGCTCTGTCTGCTTTTTCTTATGGTATAATGCATTCTTTTTCTTCTTCTCTCTATTCAATATTTGATTTCTAAATAAATTCTAAAATTACAAATTTACGAATTTGGATTTTTTTTAATGGTAATTAAAAAGAATCCATGTCATATGACTATCCCGGGTGTTGCGGGGATGGAGAGTGGGCAATAGAAGATGTTTATCTGGGTATTGGACAGACAAGTTCTTAACTCTGCCTAAAACATTGCAACAAAGCACCGCTCCCATTTACTTTAGAAGCAGACTTGCAGTTAGAAATTATATGAGGGAAACTTTTCCAGAGGTGGATCTAAAAATGTTCTTTGATTCATTTCAATGGAAGATCCCCTGTTCTGCTGCGCGGGCATCTCTTCAACAAGGGTCGGCTTTTCAAACTCGTTCAAAGTGTAAGCTAAGTGAATGTACAGACAATTGCAAGAGGAATCCTGTTAAAAGGGCTGGCAAAGAGATTTCTGGTGTACCCTATTTTCCTATCTTGATTTCTACGGATTGTGAAGTTGAAAAAATTGCTGGAGTACCCAATTTTTGTAGCCTGATTTCCATGGATTGTGAAGAGAAAAAGATTGGTGGAGTACCCAATTTTTGTAGCCCGATTTTGATGAATTGTGAAGGGAAAGAGAAAGAAATTGATTTTAAATATTTTCAGAGCTTGCCTCCTGATATAAGAGCTCTTCTTGTTGAGAATGTGATTTACCTGACTCTGGAGAGGCTGAAAGAGTCGCAACAGAGAGAATATGACAATCTTCAT
Source organism: Thuja plicata (assembly GCA_018584345.1). Taxonomy (NCBI): domain Eukaryota; kingdom Viridiplantae; phylum Streptophyta; class Pinopsida; order Cupressales; family Cupressaceae; genus Thuja; species Thuja plicata. The sequence continues at coordinate 97,972 of MU226997.1, forward strand.
CATAAATTGTTTTCTCAAAAAGAATTTATTTGCAGGGATTTGGATAGCGATGAAGCTCCTGAGAAACAAGAAATTTTTCAACCCTTGCTGGATGTTGCAGGCGAATTTGAGAATAGAGGATAGCTGAATTATCATGCGGAATTATCTCGTACTTACTCTGCAATTTTGAGTTGTTTTTACAGAAACCTAGTTTTCCCGGAAAAGATTGATTGATTTTGGGGATTTCTTTTTCTTTCAGGAAACCCAGCTTTTTGTTCTAATCAATTGGTTATTTTGTTTTTTTAGGAAATCTAGTATTGAGTTTTCCTCCTATTTAATTGATTGTTTTGGTTTTCTAAATAGAAATCTAATTTGTTTTGGTTTTCTAAAAAAAAATCTAATTTTTTCCTATTAATTTGATAGGACTTTCTTGTTTTTAAATAATATCAATTTAGTGAAGGTGACTTTCTTTGTAAAAAATGTGTAATCTAAAAATATTCAAAATTTCAAAAATATCATGTTAGAATGCTTTTTTTTTTGGATTAAATTGTGATTGTTTGAGCCATTTCGGAAATCTCGTGCCCACTTTGAGCTTGGTTGTAAACCCATGCAAGACTTGATTGTAACTATAAAGCAGGCTCTGGCCCTGCGATCTCCAATAGGATCACCCCCCACATGATAAAAATAAAAAGAACTTTCCCCATCCCCTTCTTTCATAGTTTCTCTTCTCCTTGGCACGGGTTTGTTCCGATCCCCTATCCAGTCCATAGCTGACTACTTCCCTTGTTGCCAAACATTTGGATTAATTCGATGAATGTGTTCAAAACCTTGACATTTTCCTACAATTATTTAGCTATTTAAGATAAGCCGATTTTATTTGAAATATATTCTTGAATTGTTTTCAAATAGTAGTTGTATTTTGGCATTTCCTTGAAAAAAAAAGAGTTATTCATACATACAAATTTTTCCCCGTGAATAACCAAATCTAAACATCCTTGAAACCTAGGCCAAGAAATAGAAATTTGGTAACTTTTATGGTTTTAGATATTGAAATAAAGCTTAAAATGTAATGTAATAGATGATTTGTTCTTGTATTGTATAGGGTTTATTTTGCAATAAAAAATAAATTGATTGTAGGATCATATGCATAATAGAAAATATTTCATTCTAGAATGTTAAAACATTTTATTTTTCTTATTTGGACTTTTCAAAACTTAGATTGTAAGGGATTTTATTCTACCATTTCATAAGCACAAAATTTCATTGTAGCTCCTAGAGTTGCTTAAAGAACATTGATTCAAAAAAAATGAAAAATAAAAAACAAACCACCTTCAATAATGAGATATTGCATACATGTACTTGATAATAACTTTAGGACTAGCCGCTTGTTCCCCAATATCAATGAACTCTTTCCCAATATTGATTTATGCTTTGTGTAGTAGCTTCATGAAAATATAGAAGTAAATCACTTCTTCAAATACTTTTATCCCATGGCCATCCTTGTCAAGAACAAGCACCTAGTCACTCATTATAATGCCTAAAAATGGAGAACGGGAAATGTTGCAAATAAAAATAGAATGAAATGCAGCAAAATTCATTGTCTCCATTTCTTTTGAAACTGGAAACTCTAAGACAAACAAGGATTGAATTGAAAAGTAAATAGGTAAACAATACTAGAGACCAAAACAAAATTCTTGGTTAAACCCTTATTTACCTCAAATAGTCATAACTATTCGGGTCATGCAAAGTTTTCTACTAAATAAAACTAGAAATCTGAATACAATGCTTAGTTTCAATTTCCTCAAAAAGTCAAGGGCGTTGTTGAACATTTACAATTAGATGATTTACAAATAAAATTTTTCTTAAAAATGTGGTCAAAAGATCAAACCATGTTTTAACTTCTCATAGATCACAAACTAGTGCAAAATTAGAAGCATGTTAGCTCTCATGAAGCTGCGTGTAGACTCGACAATAAAACATATTACCCTACATTTGGTTAACAAGGAGCGTGCCAAGCTTTAGCAAATAACCAAATACATAGGCATGCCCGCAGATGAAATAAGATAATGTTAAATCAACCAAAAGTATGCAAATGCCTATTTGTGTGTCATTTTATTTGTGTTACATATGCATCAGACACTCTGTTATATGTCCACGTGTGTGAGTTTAATGTCATTGTGTTGGAATGACAACTACTAAGGTGTTAAGCATAGAAAAAGACAAGAAAATGATGTCATCATATTGTCTACAAACAAGCTCCATAAAGTGTTGTTCGAGGGTATTCAAATTTATTTCACTTTACAAGAAAGTTGACCATCAGTTTTAGCAAGGGCGAGTGTCTTTTGCTTTTTTGTGGTACTCAAATTTGATATATTCATTTGTATATCAATATGAAATGAGATAATTCTATTAGCATGTAGAGGATTTGAACTCAAGTTTTTGTAAGGTTAAGGTTAAAGTTGTGGATTATGAAAGAGTAATTGTAGATTACGAAAGAGAGGTCACCTAAACAAAAAAAGACCTTGTAATGATGTAATACAAATAAAATAATCCCCAACTGGTATGCATATGACAAGGAATTTGACCAACATACACCCTCCGACATCATCAACAAAGTGCTTAGACATACCTACCCCTCTCATCCTTATATATTTTTAATTTTTAATCTTAAAAAATAATTTAGATATTATATAATCACATTATTTAGAATATTAAATATTATTAATGTTTTATTTTAAAGTACACTTTAATTTTATAATAGTTGAATATTCTATATAAATATACAATTAAATATTCTATATAGTAGTTAATGCATCATGCACTCATACTCAGGGGAAACACATTT
>MU226997.1:131553-153663 GCA_018584345.1 Thuja plicata
TATTAATGATAAGATTATGTAATTGATATTTAATTACAATTGATTACATGTAAACTCACATAAACTCATATATAACATGTAAACTCACATATATCTAGATTCAAATCACAAGTACAAATGATAACACTATAACCACATGGATTTGGTCTGATATGACCATAGACCCTATTTTCCCTAAGTGTGATCATACCCCCAATTATGTCCAGACAACTCTTCGATCGATTGGCATAATTCATGCAAATCAAATTTAATCTCCTAAGTGATTTAATCACTAAATTTTATTAATCACCTTATCCAATCAAAACCAATCAATTCAATTCAAATCATTTCAAATTAAACCTGGCTAAGGTAATTAATTTAAAAGGAATTGAATAAATCCCTATTATATCTAATCACTTGCAAAATCCTATCTTCTAGCCTAAATTAATCTAATTAATTGGCTATAGTCCTAATTAATTATCTAAAGAAATAAAAGGCTTAAATAATTAATATTCCTATTTTTGAATGAATATATTTAATATAATTCATTTCATTATTATTCCCCTAAACCCTAGCCTAACCTATCTCAACCACCTTAACTCTGGGTTCAAACCCATCCCAACCTATTCCCCGCATGCTAAATCTAATCCTAATCTTAATCCTATCTTAACCCACTTCCTAATGATGTCACATTGATATATTTTTTATTAGCAACTCAACCCACTTGAGATTTAGTCAATTTTCTCAAGCTTGACTCCCTCTAAGTCCACCTTCTCAAGCTTGCTTCTTACACCCTCACAATGCTTCTTAAATGCTCCCATTAATGCATTATTAATGGGGATTCCTCAAGCCCATGCCTCATGAATGCCTTTGGCATTTATGTCTCTTACACCTCATTAATGGGTTTTACAACTCCATTAATGACCCTTGTCCCCCCTCTCTCCTCATTTCTTCTATAAATAGAATGAGTTTTTGAGCTCAAATAAAGCCTTAATTTTAGAATTGAAAAGTATTGTTATGCTATTAGGATTTACATAGATTCATATTACATTTTAGTTTCCATGTTTATGCATTGTTATAATCTTGATTTTCAAAGCTAGAATGCATGTTATTTGGATATCTTTCTTATTTTTAATTGAATCTTTCATGCTAGATTGTATATGTCACTGAAAAAGGCATAATCTGGGGGCTATTATGTTATTTTTCACACTCCTCCTAGTTAGAAAACAATAGATCAGTTTTAGTGGATTTACATGCTTTACTAACCCTATTTTCACTAACGTAATGATCTATTGAATTGTTGTGTCACGGGTAATAGGTGCACAATTTTACACATACATTTATGGCACCCACCGTGGGGCCCGATTTCAGATTTTACCTCATTTCAACTTTGTTTTTCACTAATTAGTCTTCCCATATTTTAGGTCCAAGCTCATTTTTGGTAACAGAAGCTCGCATCTAGGATACACCCTCACATCACAGAAATCTAGGCTTGTATTCAGGATTTCCTAGGTTGCTTTCAGTGTAGGGTCGCATCTAGTAAGTTCACTTTATCACATCTGGTAGCAGAGGCTCGCATCTGGTTTGTTGCATCATTTCCTGTAATTCTAGGATCGCATCTGGTTGAGATTTTTGTGAACTTCATTGCCTAACCCCTAACACTTTAACTAGTTGTTGATTTGATCTTTTGACAGCCTAACTAATGCTTGCAGGTTGTTGATAAGAAAGTAGGAAGACTTGGCTAATGTGTGTGTTCACATGTGTTTTTAAACTGATTTTAGTACTAACCATTTACAAAGATTTTTCAAAACTTAACACAGTTTCTCAACATTTGTTAAATCGACCAGATTACTATGCTCTTTTCCTTTAAGGAAAATAAAAAAATCAGACGTTTGTTTAACACTTGTAAAGGAATTTGGAGATAAATGGACAAAAAAAATCACACTTTAATTCATTTTTGAAATCAGTAATTGAACAAGCAAGTCACTAAATCTTGTGGGATAACTGAACAAGTTACATCGCTTAATTCATTTTTGGATCAGAAATTGAACAACACAAATCACTTAACATTGCGGGTAATTGAAAAAGCAAATCTCATTGTCTAAGTTTTGGATTAGAAATTGAACAAGCAAGTCATCTAACTTTGGGGAAACTAAACAAAACAAATTTGCTTTCACGTATCCTGTTTTCATTAACTTAGAAATATCTAAATCAGGCTCAAAATAGCTTGAGGGAAAGAACCCTTGATTGAAGTGTTTTTGGAGAAAATGACATGGATTAGGAGAGTATACTCTTCTTCTTTTGAAGAATTAGAAATCTAGACATCCTATGCTCGCCAATCCTTTGTATGCTTATTTAAAAGTGGAGGGTCTGCTAGTTGAGGAAAAAATCTCCCAGGAACGACCCAAGTAAGGATAGGTTTTATGCTAACCCTTCCAACTCACTATAAATAATTGCTTCCTCGTAGGCCAAAGCCTCGGAAGACAGAGTCAGTTTTGTTCTCAGAATTTTGACATCATTCCTTGAACATGCTTGGGTATGTGTAGAGCGGAGCCACTTGAATCTTGCTTGCGAGACTACACATATTTGAGTACTCATAGGGTTATACACCTCAATTTTTCCTTGTGCAATTCTATGGGAGATGATTTCAAATAGATTGCCCCATCATAAAATAATAAACTTCATAGACAAAACTACCTGATTCATCTCCGAAAGGGTGATAATCCTTGTGCAAGGCAAAAAGTAATTACCCCAAGACACTCGTCATATCATGCCCTCACTTACATTTGGAGTTGGCTAATACAGGATCATGACTGTCCAGTCATTGCATGCTTGGTGATGGTTGTATTCTAATTAGCATTTGTGTGTGTACCTAAGTCAATGAGCAAGGATTTTCATTCTCTACCTAGAAAATAGGGCATAAGGATGTGTCTGTTCCCCTAACAATGCAAATCTGCTTGATGTATCTGAAAGATCACTAACAAGATAAAATCATTCAAAATGAGAAACAAAACTCAATCCTTGGAGTACATGTATTTTAACACACAGGAATGCCTCATAATGCAATCTGCAATCAAACGAACTTCACACACCTTCAAAACAAAATTTTCAAAACTGACAAAATCTGACAGAGACATCAAAAACTTGCATCTTGAATTTCTTGGCTCGTATCTGGTATCTTGGCTCACATCTAGTGTACTTCATCATATCTGGTTAGCACATCATCATATCTAGGGTTAAATCTTATCTCCAGGGTCATCAAAAGCTCTCATACTATATTTCCTAGCTCGCATCTAGGATAGTGGGCACTTGTAGATTAGTTTCTTAGAAAACCTTAGTAGATTTGGATACCCTTTTGGCTCATTAGTCTGTCCCTATTGTCTTTTCTGGTCTCCCTATTGCTGTGTCAAAACACTTTTTCAGACATCTACCTTGCATGTCTTATCAGTTTCTCGCAATCAGTCTCAATACGTGTGGTCTATCCTCTTTTTACAACAACTTGATTCCTAGCTCACTATCAGGGTATTCTAACCCTTTGATGCTGGAATAATTTACTTCCACCAAAACATGAATGATACTTCCACCTAGACACGCTCACTTGAATGACTTGAGACTCTACCTGACACTATCGGAAAACTTTGACAAATTTTAGAAACAGATACATGGTTAACACAAGATGCAACAAGTACACTTCTAAAGAATCAAAAGTACCTCCAAGATCACTACACTTTCAGCGAGGAGAAACATCTCGTGGTTCCTTGTTCAATTTAGATTCTCCAGAAATGGAACGAACCACTCACGAATGGAGTAAGGATTTTGAGGACTATGAAAATGATAAAAACCAAAAGCACAAAGATAGTGATGAGGAAGAAGAACCACACTTTGACCGTCCTTTGTTTGAATCAAGAAGTAAGGAAGAAATCATTGAAGAAGAATAAAATAAACTCAAATAGAGCAATAAGTTCCAAAAGATAATAGAAAAGATGATTGGCAAGGATAAAGAGAAATACTTTCTCCATCTAGCATCCACTGGTGTAAAATTACCTGGAAGGATTATGATGTGGAACAACTAAGAGAAAAGAGGTGTTAACTCCTATCTCTATTCTTGCCAAACAACTCGCCTTGATGCAAATAGAGCTTACGACTCTCAAACAAGAGAAGGCTAAACCCAAGATGAAATATTGTTTGGACTCCATTTGTCCATTTCCCTTTGACAAGAGTATTACTATGATTCCATTTCCTCCTAACATGGCAAGACCAAAATATGAGAAATATACGGGAGAGATCGATCCACATGACCACGTAAGAGAATTATGTGCTCTGAGCATAGAATACATGCATGAACCTTCATACCTCATGAGGCTCTTTCCTGGAAGTCTAGGAGGCAACACCATTGAGTGGTTCTCAAAACTTACACCTAAGGTAAAAAAATTTGAGGAGTTAATTCAACGGTTTATCCAACATTACTCCTATAATATCTAGCATGATGTAACTATGATGGACCTATGCAACACTAAAAAAAAGACTAGCGAATCCTTTACACACTTTCTACAAACGGGGAGGAGAATCTTTGCACAGTATTCAAGAGTTACTCCTGAATCTGAGAAAATGGAAATATTTGTTAATAACTTGGTACCTGAGTTGAACTATGCATTGCAAATGTAAGACTCCCCTAGCTTTGAAAGAATGATGAAAAATGTCATTTGTATTGATGAAGTTATGGTCAAAAAGGGGGAGATCACTCTTCAGAGTGAAAAAAAATCTACCAACTCGAACAACAAACCAAAATGGTGGAAACAGAACAAAAATGTTGTTAACGATGGAGTAGTAGATGCATCCAATATTAACCCTAAACCTGAGGTGTTTAATCTGACTAACAACATGCAAGCAAGCAAAGATGCCAATGTAACAACCTCCGTACCTAAAGAAAACAATGAGAATAACAAGGGTCGACCATGGACTTCAAAGCCTCAAAGGACATTCACTCCTTTGGGAGAGCCTCTTGAAATTGTTTTGAAGACACTATTAGACAAAAAAGTTCTCACAATCCCAGATTCCAAACCATGGGAACCGGAATTCAAACCAAAGTGGTGGGATGACAATTCTTACTATGTCTTTCACAAAAATAAAGGACACAAGACTAACAACTGTCTTAAACTCAAACATGTTATCCAAGACCTTATTGAAGGAGACAAGATCAAGGTGGAAGGACACACCACTAACAAAGATCATGCATCATTTAACAAGTCGTTCCCTAATTACGAGAAAGGGGAAGCATCCAAGGAAAAGGAAATGAGGTGAACTACACCTACTCTAAAAGTGATAACGTGATCAACATGCTAGACATTAAAACTGAATCAATTAATGTGATCACTATCAAAGGTGTTAAAGACACATCTTCCCAATCTAATGTCGTGACCCGAAGTCAAGCACAAGTCTCGATCAAAGGACCCAATTCCTCGTCAAAACCAGCATCAACGTCCAAGGTTCCTATTGTTACTATCCCTAAACTGATAGTGGTAAAACAAACAGTTACTACTCCTTTAGCAAAGTACAACTTGGTGGATTAACTGCAATGAACCTCTACTGAAATTTCCATTTTTGAGTTGCTTAAAATATCCACAGTGCATAGTAAAATCTTGGAACAAGCCCTACATGTCGCTAATGTACCAAAGGACCTTGATATAGACAAATTCCAAGTGATGGTTAATGACATCTCAGTGCCACATTACCTCTCTTTTTTAGAGGAAGATGATAAATCATTGACACATCCACATAATCAACCCCTTCATATAGAAGTCCTCATTCATAAATCTCGTGTTAGATGCGTATTGATAGATGGAGGCGTAGGATTGAACATTTGTACCCTTAATCTCATTAGGAAACTGGGTCTTTCAAAACAGACCATTGACTCTAGAAGAAAAATCACTATAAAAGCTTATGATGAGGAAGAAAGATCCTCTAAAGGTCTTATTGTTCTACCCATCAGAGTCGGGCCAATTGAAAGAAATGTCATCTGTCAAGTTCTGGATCTACCCCTAGCTTACAATATACTATTAGGGAGACCCTGGATTCATGAAATGCAAGTTGTACCATCTACCTTCCACCAATGTATCAAGTTCCCACATAATGGGGTGGAAGTGACAATCCCTGCAGGGGCCAATTATACTTGCAACAATATCAAGGCAGGTAGTATGGTCCCGCATAACAAAGAGGCTATAGATGAGATTGCTCCTGAGACTACCAAGGACATGGTTATGAAAAGCTTTGGAAAAACCTTAAAACACAAAGAAATAGGTATGGGAGAATACAATCTGGACATGACTCCATCATTAACGGAGCTCCCAGTATAACCAAGATGCTATGGAAAACCCTCATCATCATTCACACCTGCTGTATTTCAAACGCCAGAAATCTAGAAAGCAACTAACATGGTTAAGGAATCCACATCTTCTGTAGATAACAGAAAAGAACAGGCAGTCTTGGCCTGGATTTACAAGGGAGAACCAAAGGAAGCTGAGGTAAAACATGTGGAAATATCCCCAGAGAGGTATGGAAAATGATATGATTTCCTCAAGAAAATGGGATATAAAGGAAAAGGACCTTTAGACGACAAAAGAAAAGGACTCATTGAACCTGTACACATGGAATTCAGGGAAACTAAAGATAAAACAGGGCTATGTTTCAATAAATCTACAAACCCTACTTCAAGGGATAGTCCAGTTTCTGATAAAGGGAGTGATGAAACATAGGAAATAGAGCTAGAACCATGGTCCTATGAAAGATTATTACATGTTAGCATGGAGAATCCTGAATATCAAGGTAAGCACTATGTACTAAGCTTTGAGGTACCACAAGACCTTTGCGTGCCTTTGTTAGCACAAAATCCTATTCATGAGATAGAAAAAATAATAGAATACAATCCAATAGTACCATTGGTCACAATAGCTACTAAAGACACACCTCGACAACAGGATTTACATCGTAACTGGGGGCAACTAGTCACAGTTTCGCATATCCTTGATTTACCACACTTTGATCTACAAGTGGATAATAGGGTACACCAGGTAACTAGTGCTGAATTATTAAGCAGGTCTGATGACGAAGTAACTGACTCTCATGATTATGAGTGGGATGAGCTATCTGTTGCCACAGAGGACATTGAAATAGATGTAATTCACATGTTTGTAGCTACATCAGCACACCAAGAACCTTCTAACACCACTCCTAACAGTATTGATGTTCCTAAAGCAGAGGAGGAATTCCTTCCTCAAATCATTGATGAAGAAACTGGTGTTCTCTTAGGTCTCAAAGAAATTCAAAGGCGACAAGCTAGGAGCCTCCTCCTACAAAGAGATGAAGAAGAAGAATACTCAACTAGCGAGTCACTAGAGTTTGGTCCACATATTACTAAAAATGACCCTTCTAATGATGATCTGACTCTTATTTATCTAAACATAGAAGAGATTAACTTAACAGAACATGTCATGTTAGTTAATAGTCTTGACATTGACGCGATGTTGTCCTTCCCAGAGTCTGACTCCTTGTCTTTGATAAATCCAAACCTAATTGATTGGACTAATGTGGATCCTAATCCTATCCTCGACTTTCCCAATGAGTACACCTTGGCTTTCTCTCTAAACACTTGTGAACCCTATCCTTCTTCCACCAATGCAAGGAGCACGGACATGTCACAGGAGGATATCAAGTTTCTCAATCAAAATTTGAAAAATAAAAAGAAAAAGAGAACTGAAGGTGAAAACCACATTGTGGCAGTGTCAGATCCTAAAATAGTAAAAACAAAAGACGTATCTGATGGTGAAAACCTCACAGAGGTGCCAAAAGATGAGATTCTTGATATCCTCCCTGAGCACTTCCAAGAAAGGTCTTCAGTTCTGATAGAACCAACACAACTAGTTAATTTGGGCATAGCTGAAGATCCTTAAATAATACACCTAGCACAATCTTTGTCAGATGAAGAGAAGACACACTTTACCAAGTTCCTGAAAGAGAAAAAGATCAACTTTGCATGGTCTTATATAGATATACCTAGATTGGATCCTGAATTAATAATACACCATTTATCTATAGCTCCCGGGACCAAACCCGTGAAACAAAAACTAAGAAAAATGCATCCTCATGTTGCATTACTAGTAAAAGCGGAGCTAGAGAAATTGTTAAAATCTAGATTCATCTGAGTCATCTCTTACGCAGGATGTATCTCCAATGTGATCACAGTGTCTAAATCTGATAAATCTATCAGGATATGTACAAAATTTAGAGACTTAAACAAGGCATGTCCTAAGGATGACTTCCCACTGCCTAATATTGATATGATCATAGACCTCATAGCAGGCTACAACCATAGTTCTTGAAAGAGTTCATGAAAATGAAAATACCCATAGTTTTGTTGATGTGAATGAAAATCCTCCTAAACATGTTGAAATTGAAAATCTTCCTGTTGTTGAAATTGAAAATCCTCCTGTTGTTCAAACTAAAAATCCTTTAAATGTTGTTGACAATGAAAATTAAAATCCTTTCCTAGATGAAAATGAAAAAAAATTTCAACAAGGTGCAACAGAGAATTCTAACCGTGCTGATGATATTGAAAAGATTTTTTGAATATTGAAAGTAATGTTTTGGATGCTCTTCCTGGTAAGTTATCTTGGAGGGAGATAAGAAAGTATGCTAATAGAATATAAAAAGAATTCTTTTATTGAAAAAAATTAGCATTTTCATGTCAACTTATGATGCAATAGATGATAATGTCAAAAATGAGAAATATAATGAAAAAGTTAGGTATTTATGAGAAACAAAATAAAAAAGATGTATCAGTTAAACATGTTGTATCTACTATTGCTAGTGACATTCAGTGTATTGTAAAAATGAGTCGATCTAAAATTAAGAATGTAGAGCGATGTGTTATAACAACTGCTATAGTCCATATAAACACTTTGGATAAAAGAATGGTAAATAATATCAATGTAATTTATTAAACATGCATCCTAAAACATTGGTAAGAAAATAAAAGAGAAGATTAAGTATCGAAAATGATCCAATCAACCATTGTTTGAGTTTTAGTGGTAGACTCCCACGATCTGATAGGAAATTGAATCTTAAAATCAAATTTTTAGTTGAAAAGTATTGCCATGATAATACAAGGGTATCATCTAATGCTAGAGATGGTTTGAAATTAAGAGTGCGGTGTAAAATTCATGATCCTCATCCAAAACACCTATTAGACACCACCCTAACTGAATTTAATAGAAAACATTTAGATGAGGTTGTGTTACCTAGACATATTACCCTTAGTCAAAGATCATTTGAAAAATGTAAACCTTGGTATGTGAAAACCAATAACCAATGAATATCTTTTTTTTTGTAAACAACATGTTCAATATCGTTATTACTATGATGTTTTATGATATATACTTTGTAATTTACATGCTAAAATCACTATGCAGGATTGTGGTATTAAAATACCACCTTAAAAAATGGAGTCTATAGTAGGTTTTTTTTTTGGTGAAAGATCTAATGGGCAATTATTTTTTTTAAGTTCTTGTATTTCAGGACAGTGCACTACTTGTGGAAATTTTGCATTAATAGAACAATGTATGCATGAAACTAGTGAAAATGATTTTGGCGTACAATTAGTGGATGTTAGAAGATTTAAGAATGTTGATTATTTTTTAAAAGATGGGAAAATTGGGAAGCGATATGAATTAAACACAGAAAAACTTAGTGTACATCCATTCATTTCATAATTCAAGAGTAAGATTGTTCCTAAATACATGAAACACTCTTAATATGCTAGATGACTAGATGGTCAATTTTGCATGTGTAGAATTGCATTCTAGGTTGCACTATACTATTAGTAGTTGACTTTCCAGAAGACTATACTCTTGCTCCACAAGAGGAAACTCATGATCAATACTAAAATTCAATGCAAGTTGCTATGTTTGTACATATTGTTTATAGACATGCACATGATAGTATAGAGGATGATAGAAAATTTGTCAGGGAGTATCATTTCTATTTGAGTGATAATCAGATACACTCATCAGAGTTTGTTCAGCATTATTTTTTAAAAAATTATATCAATTTAAGAGAACGGGAAATCCAGATGAGAGAGCATTTCATATGGTCAAACAATTGTATAGGACAATTCAAGAATTATTGGATGTTTTATTAGCTTATTAGGGATCACAAGGAAACCAATATACCACATATATGGAGTTTTTTTAAGCTGGACATGGTAAAGGAGAACATGACGGAGTTGGTGCATGAGTTAAAAGAATTTTAGCTAGAGAGAAATTAAAATTTGAGGATGCAACCAAATTTAAAGATGCATGTGCTATTGTGGATTGGTGCAATTCAAAATTATCTATAGGATCAAATGAAAAATCTAGAATTAAACAATTCTTTTCATTAATCAAAGAAAATTACATTCCACCTAGACTTGATTGTGATACAATTATTGGATCAGCATCATGGCACTCATTTAAGAGTTCAGATGCAAGCGCAAGGACATTGTGGTCAATAGAGCTTGCATGTTTTTGTCAATTTTGTATTTTAGGTGATTGGGATGCATGTGAGAATAAAGAATGGGTGGAAGGATGGAAACAAATATCCATGATACTGTTACATTATTTTTCTAATGTAGGAAAATAATAGATTTTACAGAAGAAGATTGCATAAAGGTACATTCTCTAACACTAGTATTTAACTTAATGTAGATGGAAAATACATTTTCATTGCATTCATGTTATCAGATTTATTGTACTCTAAGTATTGATCATTTTTCAAATTTACAATTCATATTGATTATTGCATTGTGCATTCAAACTGAATGTGATAAAGAATGTTCTTTTCATGTTACATTTTTCACATTGGAACTTAGATGAACATATGCAAAATGAAATCATGATAGAGATACGAGGAATAGGAGTCCATGCATTGCCTTTAGGTGTATTTTGCATCCCTGGGTCAATTGTCTACATTATCCAAGTCTTCTTATCCTTTACATAGCCTCACATGTCCTGCATCATCCTAGGTCTTCATTAGGTCATGTGTCCTACATCATTGAAAAGAAGGGGTCAGATCCAAGTTGGATCCAAGCAATGCATGAAAACCTGAAAACATCATACAACAATCATACTTTAAGAATTGCACATTTGCCAACAACATGAATGCAAGGGAAAGATATGTATCTACACAAATTGAACACTATTATTAAAGAGACACATATCTTTATGAAATCTTTTACAATATTTTAAGATGCAAGGAAGAAGGAAACCATAACTAGCTACCTCACTCTAAACTACCATAAGAAAACTTAGCAATTTGCTGTTGGTAGTCTAGAACAAGGTGTCTGATTACTATCTACTTTCCCATCACACATGAAATCATAGGTTCCAAAAAGAATGAGATCTTGAAAAAGTAACATGATAAATATAACAATTTGATGTAGAGACTTGCTAAAAACTGGTAACAAATGTATATTGTTTGTGGGTGTCATGAGCCCGTGCTCAAACCTCATTAATATGTTAAAGAGATGCAACAATTAAAAATAGAGTGTATGATAACATTATGCATTGCTAGGTCTAGGCAAGGTTTACACAAGTATGAACATGCAGATCACTGTTATAATGGTATACAAATGCAAAGTATTGATGCTATGTGCAACAAAGATGATGTTGTTGTAAAAGTGGCAAGTGTACTAGGAGCTATCAGGAGCCATCATGAATTATCAATTAATTGATCAAGGGTTGCAGATTTTTTTTAAAAAAAAGAAGCAGCAAGAGATCATCAGGATGAAAGTAACTGACAGTTCAAATTATAAAGGAATGCCACTCACCTAGTTCATTATAATAGTGGAGGTCTGTCAGGAAGATACATAGTGAATGCAAGGACTAAACTGTGTGGTACAGGATGAGAAAAGGTGAGTTCATTTATCACTGTTTAAATTAGATGAAAAGGGAAAAAGGAAGGGTCATAATGCTCTGATATTAAAGGTCAAAATTACAAATGAGAAATCTGCATTATTATTATTGGAAATAAGGTGATCATATGCCAGTGTCAAGTGGTGTCAAGTATCCTCGTAACTGTGGATATATCGTAACAGAGGATATACCTTCTTTTTTTTTTTTGGGGGGGGGGGGGGGGGGGGGTTGTGGTCCCAAGGTGGACCTAGGTAGTTTCTAAATTGATCAACAATAAATAAGAAAGTTGAGGTGGTTTGTCACCATAATTGTATATAATTGCTTGGAGCTGTCCAAGTTCACCATTTACAAGGCTTGTTTCTACCCATAGATTTGTACATATTATAACTTATTGGCCAATACATAAGAGGATATGAGAATGAAGTTGTTCTTCATCTAGATTTGAGCTTGGTAATCCCTTAAGTTTTTATGTAGTTGATAGGGCAATTGAATTTTCTATATACAACATGTGCTTATTATGGAGTGACACCATTTCATTTGTTGCACTATACATTAGTCATATTAGAGATCTATTATTTTCAAAAAATGACCATAATATTAAATACAAAAACACAATGCACCTATGCCAATTGAACAAAAAATGCCTTTAGCAGTTTGAAATAAGCTTAAGTATTGTAATAAATATTAATTACACCAAATAAAAGCCTTATGTTGCTTGATTAGGAGAAAACTTCATTAGAAATAAATCACATACCTAGTTTATATGAAAATCGGGCAAAGATTGAGAAGACACATTTGTTATGATGAAATTTTATTCTACATTTGTACAATTCACGGCCCAAAAAATCTATTTTGTTATAGTTTGAAAAACAATTACATTTCATGTAACTTAAAACACTCAAATTTTGGTGCGGGCTTTTTCGCAAACATATAAATAAGATATGTTAAAAGTGAAAGAATGTGGCCCTTACAAAAAGTGTCATATAAGTGAAAAAATGTTAGATAAGTTGCATATACATTTTATGTTTAATAGTTGAAATAGATTTTACCTTACAAATGATAAACAAATATAAATAATCTTGATAAACGAAAAAGAAATAGTTAAAAGGGTTTCGAAGTTATATACGAGATAAAAGGGAGAAAAAAATATATTCAAATGAAATCAAATAAACTTGGTATCAAGAGAACAATGGTAAATGATGATAAACATCCACTTAGGGATGAAGTTGAGTGTTTCCTCTAAAAGTAAGTTCCATAGAAAGAGTTCAAAGATTATTTCAGATCCATATAAATTTAAGTTTTCTACATAGTTTCTTCTATGCTTATTTGTATTTTGAGTTGTCATCACAATCGTAATCTAGGCAAACACTGAAAGAAATAGTATAGATATTTATTCCTTTCTACAATATGTGGATGTTGATACTTTTGTCTATTTCATTCTTATAAACTTTTCATATTTGCAATGGGTGTTCCAAGAGATCAAGAATTTACACCTTAAGTATCATTCTATTGCTGCTAAGGTGGATTCTCTGTAGACTCAGATGGAGTCTGGCCCTAACATCAAGGCGGACAAGGTTACCAATGATGAGGACAATAATGTCCAGCAATTACAAGCCAGAATGGAAACCGTGGAGAGTACTATGAAAAAACATATGCAAGACGACAACAATTTCATGGGCTCGACTATGGATTGTTTCTTGACCATAAAGGCGGAGCTAGATACTGGGTCACTAGGTAACAAATCAGAGAACATTATTGTGAACCTAGATGATGAAGGCCCTGGAAAACACACGAGATCAGCTTGAAAGAAGAAAATTCATGACAGAATCGAGGAACTCTCAGAGTTCAATGCTATGATAAAGAAGATATCTGAAGTGAAGCAGGAAGCCGCTGAGGCTTGTAAGGAGTGGGTCTAGTGCTCTGGTTTCTAGGTCTAGTGGTTGGTCTTTTTTTGCTGGTATCTGGCTTTTGGTTTCTTTCCTATTTTTTGTTGTTAGCTCTTCTGCGTACTGGTTTCCAGTCCTATTTTGTTTTGGGGTGCTTCATTGTCTTATCCCTGTTTCTAGCTTGTAAGGGGTTTTGGGTCCCCATTTAAAACCTGTTTTTCCCTGAAATCAAAAACTTTTCATATTTGCAATGAAAGAGCCCTTGTCAATCTAGATGAATGCCCCCAAACTAGATGAACGTTGAAATCACCAATCATGGAGACCAAAGTAGCTTTCAAATCCTCCTCCATTTCCCTCAACCTCTTTGTGAAATATCAGAATACAATCACATGCAATACTTGTAATATTTTGGTAGTAAAAATAGGGGAAATGGAAGAGGGGAATTAGATGATTCCTACCAGGAAAGAAGCTGGGAAATTATATTACTTAACAAACACATCAATTTGAACAGAAATGTTGGGATTACAAGAGCATAGTAGCCTACTGGAAATCCCATGGCTGATGGCTCGCCACCAAATTTGGGGACAGTCAATGTATCAAAACTACCCACCTGTGTGAATAGAAAAACAACTGATGGGATGACGATTATCAAAAGCAGTAGGTAGCGGTAAATAAAAATGAATAAAGTGACCAGCCAACAGCAGAAAAGGGAACATGTTTGCAGACAGAGTCTTGAAATGTCAGGCATTATCTATCATTGACAGGCAATCACATGGAAAAATAATCGGCGGATGTGATATATCCTATGGTCATCCATTATTTCTAGGCAATTGTCAACCATTGATGGACTCAAGGAGCTCAGCCATCTCATATAAAAGAATGGATGCCCTACAAAATGTACTATTGATCAAATTTCAAAACCCTGAAAAACCTAATAGATTTTCATGAAATTTTCAGCATTTGTTCTTCATATCTACATATTTTGTGCTTGAAAACCACAAAACAATTGCAAAAAAAATCACTGTATTTTTGCAAATTTGAAAAAAAAAAGTTTGAACTTTTTCTGTCTTTGGTGCATTTTGTCATGATCTTAGCGTGTGCCTAAAAGAATGCCTTGGCGTAATAAATGTATGATTTATTTTATTGTTTTCAAAGTATTTTTATTGTTCTATTGCTTGTAATAAGTTACTAATATTTTCAAATTGATTATTTGTTAATATATTATATTGTTTTATTCATACTTAAATAATTATTCTAAATATAAAATATAAATATTTTGGAAATTGTTTTCTTAATTATCGATTTAATATGTTCAATTACTCTCAATATGCTTAACCAACAAATTTTACATCTACAAATAACTCTCATTTAGGAAGATTCTTGCGAGACAACTTCAAGGCAAATTTTAACAAACACCGAACCAATGGAAGTTTGCATTTCATGGCTCTTAGAGTCGTAATGATTGACACAACAAAAAATTAATTCAGGATAGGGAACCGTAGGGGAAAACCACCCACTTCAAGAGGACCACTCTCTACAAATATCTCAGTAATCATAGAGTTATAATCTTCTTTCATTCTCCTGACAATGTCATAAAAGCCCACATCATGTAACTTTGCATCTTTGATCCCTTCTAGGCTATTATCTATTGCTGGAAACATTACAAAATCTAGGGTTTGGAAGTCATGGCATAGAAGACGATGTATCAAGGTCTCTATAATTATGGTTACCATACAATGGCTAGACCTTACAATTTCACAAAAAAAGACACGAGGCACTCAAAAAATGACTACAAATAGTATGACCCAAAAATGCACTAGTTACAATTCAATAATGATAGTAAAATAATAGAGTAAACCCTTACCCTAATCTATTTGACTGGAAGCTAGGAAATTTTCCCCTCCCTAGAAACTTGTTGACTTCACTCTACTACATACTCAAATTGAAAACAATATCAGGAAACTATAACACAAATTCACTTAATTAACATGGAGAGAGTACACCCCTCGATTTTAAAAATTGATGTCAATATCTTTGTACATATTTTTCCACCTCACCAATCATTAATCCAAGACAGCCGCTAGCCGCTTGAAACAAACATGGCTTTCGAACTCGGACATCCCTAAAAATAAAGCACATTGCAAGAAGTCATTAGTTTGCAAAATTTTGAAACTTCTTAACCAAGCAAGTCAATGACTACCAGAGTTTAATATATTTCAACATAGCGACATAAAGGATAATTAGCACAATCCTGATTCTATACATCAAACCCATTTTAAGAATGCAAATTGCAAACTAGAAAATTCCTTTAAATCAAACACACCTTAAGTGGTCATCACATCACAAAATTTATACACTTCTTAACCAAAAAACCCAATGACTGTGAAAGTTCAATATATTCTTCGCTTCCCATATAAAGGATAATTATCATAGTCCTATTAGATCGCACAAATTAACAACTTCTTAACCAAAGAACTCAACGCTCATGAAAGTTCAACACATTCCTAACATCTCGACATAAATACCATGCATAAATACCATACAATGGCTACACCCTAGAATCACAAAATACACTCATGAGACAGTCGACAAATGACCACAGACGCTACAAATTGAACAATCTCTACTTCCAATTCAAAATTACATTGTAAAAAATGGTGAAACTTGATACTTCACTCTACCACCTCAAATAAAAAATAGCCCTCCATTACACTGCAAAATACACTACATTTTTGAAAAAATATTTAAAATCGCCATCGCAGTCACCACTCAACTCATAACCTTTTTAATACAACTCCTTACACCACCCTTTACCATAGAAGAAAACATAAATTTCCAACCCCAAATAACTTCTCCATACAGAACATTGCATGCCATTACACAACTCACAAATCAAAGAGTTATATCCCGATCACATAATCATCTCAGCTCCACAAACTATTACAACACCCACCCACTTAAATTCCTATCAGAAGAACAACTAAATTATTGATCCCAAACAGCTACTCCACATAGAACATCACACACCATTACCCTCTCACTGACACAACTAGAGTTCCACAACTTTTCGGCAATGCGACACAACATTCAGGCGACACACAACTCCTGACAAAAAAACACACGATCTCCCCACTCTCCCTTTTCTGACAACTTCTCACATTCTATATGCTGGAATTAGACAACTTTCCAAATGTGTGAGATAATTTTTTGGCGTTAGAGAATTTTATGGAATGAAAAGACCAAACTAATAGCCCTAAACAACTGCTCCACTTAGAATATCACACACCATTAGCCTCTGGCATAACAATTGGATTTCCATAATTTTCCTATGACGTGAGATAATATTCAAGTGACACGCAACATCCCAGCAATAGAAATACATAATCACCCCACTTTCCCTACTCTAACAACCTCTCACATTCCATCTACCAAAATTGGACAACTTTCTAACCACGGGAGACAATTTTTTGGCATGAAAAGTTCAAACTAATAGCCTATCGACTAAAAATAGATTTAAGTCAACAATGTAATTTTGTTAAGGTCAAAATTACTTTTTATATTAACTTATCTTGTCATCTCACAATAGGAAATGACTATTATTAAGTATAGAATAGTGTTTATGTCATTAACCCATTAATAAAGTTAAAATTTGATTCAATGAATTAAATGTATTATACTTGTAATTTATAAAATAAAGCAGATTTTTTATTATTTTTGTATTGATTATTTCCAACATGAACTAATAGAAATAAATATACTAAAATTTTGAAAATTATTTACAATAGAAAGTTAATTGTGGATTATAGTATTTTGTCTCTATTTTTAATTCTACATGTTCAATGGCTAAACTAATTAAAGAAATTGAATGTATCAATACCAAGTGACTAAATTATGATCTATTTAATATTGTAGCCAGTTCAAATTTGATTTAGTGAACTAAATGCATTGAACCTATAATTAAAAAATATAAAGAAAATCTTTATATTTATAATGAATATTTTCAACTTTAATAAATAACATTTTTACAATTATATGAAATAAAAATTAAATATAAATTATATCAAATTTTTACAATTATTCGAACAAATCCCAAGTACTGCTACACTAAAGGCTCTATCGATGTGACGTGAAGTAGAGATCTAGGCTCACAAGGATTGTCCATGGTCACAAAATTTGCAAGGTCATTGCAGATCGGGGTAGGGACATTATAGTGGTATTAAAGAAAAATCTTTTCATCCTATGAAATAAATTGCATAATGATATTCTGCTAAAATCAACAAGCAAGTTAGCATTCAAAGAACCCGAGAGGATAGAAGTTGTGTAGCAACAAACAACTTGTCATAACCCTACTACCTAGCATTGCATCCATAAAAGGAAAAAATGTGCGCCAAAGGAGAATCGAGACATGCATATGTGTGAAAAGAAGTCAATCCCACAAAATAGAGACAATACTTGTCAATGAAATAGAAGAAAATAAGCATCAAGTTACCAGAAGGACATGAGATCTTTCAATAGATTGAATAATGAGGATTAGGGGGTTTCTGGAGGGAGGGGCAGAGTAATCCGGTCACATGACAGGAAAGTCCCAAGATGGGTGCGAAGCTTGAGGGAGTTCACTTGTAGATTGTTTCACCTGCCCTTGCCATAGTAATTCTACATCTTGTGTTAAGAGAGGGGTTGCAATTAAGGGAGAATCGCAAAGGGCACCCTATTGCAATGCAGTTAAGGAAGAACCGCTTTGAGGTCACCCTATTGCACTCTGATTAAGGGAGAACCGCTAAGGGAACCCTATTGCTAGCACCTTCCCCAAGATGCAAATAAGGGAAAATCGTGAGGGGCACCCTATTGTAGTGGTAGTTAAGGGAGAACCGCTTTAAGGGCACCCTACTACGTTGTGATTAAGGGAGAATTGCTAAGGGCACCTTATTGCTAGCACCTTCTCCAAGCTGCAATTAAGGGAGAACCACGAAGGATACCCTATTGCAGCTGCAGTTAAGGGAGAGCCGCTATAAGGGCACCCTACTACAATGTGATTAAGAGAGAATCGCTAAGGGCTCCCTATTGTAGCTACAGTTAAGGGAGATGCTATAAGAGCACCCTATTGCATTGTGATTAAGGGAGAACAACTAAGGGCACCCTATTACAAAATTAGTCAACAGAGAACCGCTAAAAACACCCTACTACAAGGTAGAGATTACATATCTTTGAAAGAGGACATTCTTGATGAAGATTGAAAATGTATAATTGCTTGAGGGAAAACAATTTGAAGAAGAGTGAACTGTGATATCCCCTTTCTAAAATTGAATTTGCTAGTAATAAATAGTAATGATATATATTTAACAATAAATAAATAAAATAATAATTTTTTTTAATAATATTACAAGATAATTAATTAATTATAATAACATAATTAATATATAATATTATTTAATATACAAGATAAAATATTAATAAAAAATATAAAGTTTATATATCCAATATAATGTAATGATTGATTAGTAATAATAAAAATACATTGGCCACAAATTGAGATGCGACCATCTATGGATAGGCACATAAATCATATATAAAAGCAAGGAATAAAAGGCTATTAGGGCTGAGAAAGTAAAAGAATTATAAAATAAGAGGAAGTACGATTCCGGTCCTCACTAGTAATGAAGTTCAAAACTCTCAAATATTAGATATCGAGTGGAGAAATTGCTAAGTCTGGTTCAAACGGAAGGAATTGTAGACGTCAACATGTGTAGTGTAGAATAGTGATCATAGAGAATATATACGACAATATATGTTCAAAAGTTGTTATCAAGCTTAAGAACCAGACTCGATAACATCTATTGCGACTTCACCCGACGCGAGCTTCAGCTATATTGGAAATTTAAGTCCCAATAATGTTGTTGAATTCATTCTTGGTCCGATCTATCGAGTGGAGTATTTATGAAGTGACAATTTAATATTATAAGGTTGGAGGTTAGTTATTATTTCATAGGCTGGGCTCAATATTTGGAAATAAGTGAAATAAATGTGAGGCCACGACAAGCTACTCATTCTAGTGAGTAAGAGATAAACATAGAATTCTCCTTAGATAGCAGTCAAAGGATAAACATGGCATCAAGAGTCGATATATGTGTTAAATAATTGATCAAATAAATTGTGAGGGAGGTGATAGCTTATCAAGCAAACCGCACATGAAGACTACCATCCATACAAACGGAGTAAGTCTTAAATGTACACTACAAAAGCAACGATGATATTTGAGGACTCTTAACGATCGGTCTAAGAGCATGAATGGTTCATTACCGTAAGAATATACCAGAGATGTATTGAACATAAAATCTCTGCGCATCCTCTCTAAAGTAGAAGATTAAATATCTTGTTGCGGGAGTAATATCTGTTCCATCTTTCTTCTATGTCGTAGGGACTCCATCATTGGACATTCGTAGAGCATATGCCTTAGTTGGAGTTGTGGGACAAATTTGAATCTACATTCGACGTGTAATAGAGCATTTAAATACTCTTTTCACTAGAAGACGTGTTGCTGGTTTGGATTCTGCGCATTGTGATGCTTGTCCTTCCTGCATATATATTCCTGAGATGGAGTTGTTTAAGTATTGCAAAGTGTTATATTTTGTCATTCGAATATATACCGAGTACTGCTAAACTAGAGACTCTATGGATGTGATGTGAAGTAGTGTTGTATGCTCACAAGGATTGTTCATGGTCACAAAATCTACAATGTCATTGCAGATTAGGATAGGGAAATTACACTTGGCTTCTTTGGCTTAATGATTCTTTTCATCAAGTCTGGTATATAATCAAACCCATAAAATTTGAAGTCCTTGTTTTTATCAGTTTGTCATCAGATTTGAAGGGTTACAGATCGTCAACCTCAAGCTCATATCTATTCTATTCACACAGGTGTGCATGCATGGCCGCCAAAACAAGCTTCTCCAAATAGCATGTATTTGTCCTGGCCAAACATGGGGTTCAGGAACTCCTATGTGGCCCGAAAGATGGTTTAGATCCTGCTAAAAATGTCAAGTGCTTTGCAAACGTATAAAGTGTCTAGTCCGGACCAGGATTTGGAACTTTTGAAGTGGTTCATGAATCATGTTGAAGACCCGAGTCCAAACAAAAACTTGTAAAGCTTTTTCAATGAACTGTTTGATGCATACATTTTTGTTTCTCAAAATTGCATTTGTTTGAAAGTTTCTAGTGAAATAATTAATGCCCATTTACATATATTCTGAGAATACGTCCACATAGTAACCAAATTATTTTCAGGAACTCGTCAAAAGATATTAGAATGCACATGTAGAGATTAGTCCTTTCACACAATTCATTAGTATGAGAGAGTGGCGAGGCTCTAAAGTTTAAATTTGACCGTGTCTAAAAATAAGGATTCACAATAATCTTAAATTTACAAATCAAGTTTATAAATTAATTTATTCTATTTTGAATTAACTATTTCTAAATTTATTTTGTTAATAATATTCTAAAATATCATTTTAAAATATTTTAAAAATTAGAAATAATCATATTCTATTATTTTAAAATATTCTAAATTAATATATATTTTATCTTAAACATTATAAAATAAAAAATATTTATATCGTAAGATATAATTCTATTAAATATTGAAATATTAATTAATAATTTAAAGTGTCCTATAATTTTTCTATTATTATTTTGAATAATTTTTTATTCGGAATTGGCCACCATCTTCCTCCGCCTATAAATCTACAACCAACATAGAAAAGTTCATTATATCTCTAAATTAATTGTGAATGTAGTTAAAGCCCTTAAAATTTTCCAAAAGCTATGGCAACAGCTAGTTTATTAAAAAATATGAACCTATTCACTGACCATTGCACGACAAAGAAAAGCACGACTGCTATTTATTAATTATGGACTAGGTAATGACGCAATATCACATAATAGTCAAAATCTAGGTAGCTCCATTGCGATCTTATTTTCATATTTTCCCTTTAAACGTACAATTTTAACATAATATACAGGGTTTCACGCGCTCCGCATTGATTTTGAACGCGTGGTTCTTGCCTGATTTCGGTATGCGTCACTCCATGATGTTTATATTCGAATGACCGGAGAACTTCAAGATATGAATTACCAAGAGCTTTCTTATACTATGCTGGAGGCGTGAGAAGGGATAACACGATAAACAAATGGAAATTTTGCAATACACAATAAGGTAAATCCATACCATTTTGTAAGCTAGATTTCGTAATATTTTTACCCATTCATAGGCTGTATTTCTATTCAATTTCAGCTTCCACGCAAATTAT
>MU226997.1:173463-186803 GCA_018584345.1 Thuja plicata
AAATACTTGAAGAAGAAGCTCCGATTCCGGGTTTTGATGGCCCATTTTATTTGGAGTTGAGCTCACCAAGCAGTGCTACGAAGTCTGTTCCAGATTACATTCACAGCAGTGAGGCCTCCATTTCCATATCTTTGGACGCACGATAGAATCTTAGAAATCAGGTGAAGATCGATTCCTGATTGTGTCAAAGTGTGTAAGATGGAACTTCATATGACGAAGCTGGGGATAATCTGTTCCAGTCGTCACCACCAGGTTTTTATGCCTCTTTTTATATGAATAAAATTTCAGCAAGCAGTATTTGGAACTCTCTTCCATATTACAGGCGCATCGCGGATGCTTCCATTTCCAAGTCAAACTCTATTTTTGGCGCTGTCACCGCATTAGATCGATCTTTGTGTGTCTTCTTGTAGGTATTGTAACAACCTTGTTATTCAGGAATACTTTTAAGTGTTTGTATAAAATGCATAATTATTGTTTTCGACGTTGCTATTTACTTAAAATTGGTTGGTTTTATGAGTAATAGGGAAAGAGTACTAGTAATCAATGCATTCAAATAACTGCACATTCTATGCATAGTTGACCTTTTAATTACTAATTTTAAAGGAGTTCTAAAAATGATAACACATTTACCAATAGTTGATCATTTTTTAGTTTTTTTGGTTGGTAATTAGCCCATTTGTGCACCACTATTAGGACATTTGTGCACAACTTCTCGGACATTTGTTCACAAGTACTAGCAATTTTGAGTTAACAGTTATTGGTGCATCTTTGAGTGGGTATCCGGCAACACTTTGAAATACCCACTTTTTGACCCTTTGATGAGCTTGGTGATCTCTACTAGGAGTTTCGTTAATACGCAGAAGCCAATAAATGTTTTTTAAGGTGTCATTTGGCATATGAAGACAACAAAAAAATGTTGAAATATGATGTATAGTTTAAGCTTTACAAGTGCGCGAAGCTAGGGTGTGTGGGTATTGGTGCTCTTCTCCTATTATTATTAGTTATTGTCTGATAGGAATATCAATGTATTCAATTTCTTTTTTTAAGTTCAGTTAACGATAATGTATTTTTAAGAATTGAAAAAAATTGAATATAATTTATATTAATTTTTTTTTATTTTAAATAATTATAAAAATATTATTTATTCATGTTAAGAAAACTTAGTATAAAAATTAAATTCTTCTTTATCAAATTTTAAATCATATGTTTAATGTTGTTAATTTATTGAATCAAATTTCAACTTTATCAATAACTGCAATATTATATAGACTATAAGAGTACCTTATTATAGATGCATTTAATCTCTTTTATTAGTTTAGCTAATGAATATGCAAAATTGAAAATAAAGTAACAATCCTATAATGTAGAGTTAACTTTCTATTTTGAATAATTGTCAAAATATTACTACCTTCACTTCTACTCATTTGTGTTGAGAACAATCAATACAAAAATAAATAAAAAACACTTTCTATTTTATAAATTACATGTCTAATACATGCAATTCACAAATCAAACTTCAAGTTTATTAATTACTTCAACGACATTTAAACACTATTATATATATCATAGTGGCTCAAGAATATTTTCTTGTGAGATGACAAGGTAAATTAATATGAAAACAAGAGCTTTGAAGGAGCTAGAGTTCCTGCCTTTCATTTTAAAAAAAGATGATAAATTTGAATGATTTTTTCTATGGCTAAAGCATAGTGACTGAGAAGGAAAAAGGAGCAAGGGCAGAAACACGGTTTGAAGCAATTTGATTTTTCATATAGAACTAGGGATGATTTTGAACATCATCAAAATATGTAGTTGTCTATTGTCATGTTTGGATTTTGGATAAAGTTTACAAATATTATTAAAATAAGTGATTGTCAACACAAAATGACTATAACTTGCACACACAAAACACAACAAAGAAATTGCCAACATCTTCTAGGGGAAGACTTTTTATCGTAACATATGTCTAAAATAAAGACTAGGAAAGAAAATAACATCTCTATTTCTTGATGCCTTTTTTCTAAAATTACAAGAAAGAGAGTAGAACTTAATGTTTTATAGTCTTCTATTAATGTGTTGGTTTGTTATTTGTCATTGAAGTTTTCCTTTTTTTGGTTGAAAGATCCTTGGTTGGAAGCTTCAGAGAACGAACAAGAACAAGCAAAGGTAGCACCTTTCTCCCAGTCCAAGAAGAATATGAATGAAGATGATATACTGCTTAAGGGACAGGTGGACTTGAGTACTATGAGCCCCAAGGAGGTGATAGATTTTTCTATGGCACTGAAGTCAATGGCCAAAAATATGATGAGACTGCTCTACCGATAGAGCAACTTGCACATTTGGTTACTGCTACTAATGAAGAGTCTTGAAGATGCAACAATTTTGACAGCAGAAAAGGACTGTGAAAAGAAAAGGTCAGAGAAGCTTGCATAGTCAATTGCATCAGACAACAAAATACTTTCTGAGACTGTTAATCCGGGAAAGGAGATAAAATCCTCAACTAAAAGTGAAGCTCAGCAGGAGCTTAGGTTACTTGTTACAAATTTCAATCCTATACATGAGTTTGCTACTAGTTTTGGTGCTAAGGTTAGCAATATACATCTCAAGTTCAAATCATATAGGAATATAGAAGACAAAAGGATAGCTAAATTACTAGAGTTGCAGAATTTGTTGATTCTTAAGTTAAGAATTTTGCAACATGGTGTAAAGGAGGCAGCGAAATCCCTAACATTCCCCGATGTGTGTACAATTGATGGACTAGAAGAACTTGCATTTTTGCTCAAAGGGTAGATTGCTATCATGGAGAGTTTACTAAAGACTTGGACCAGTGATTTACAGATACTGAATGGTAACTTCAAAGATGTTTTCAGTAGAATGTAATAGGATTATACTGCTCTTACATTAAAAAAAAATTTGACACTTTTTGTAATACCTTTGTCATTGATGTCAAAGGGGGAGTAGTGTAGTGTAAAATTTGCCTAAAATGTGGCTAAGTCCTTGATAAATGCAATGTAATAGTTAAGGGGAATAATACATATGTTTGTAATTCCTAGGGGGAGATTTTGAGATATTGAGCATTGTAATGTAATTTATTTTTCATTTATGCATTAGCTAGGACACTTAGCAGCAAATTTTTCTTAGTGTTTCCATCAATGCCAAACGGGGAGATTGTTGGTATTTGATGAAGATGATCAAGTTTTGATCATAGGTTTGTATTGAGGTGTTTTCATTGGTGGAAAATAATCTATTGGAGGTATGAGATCAATTTAATCAGTAGTATTGGAGGATTAAATTGAGGAAATGACTAAGTGTTAAGTCAATCAGAAAGAGGAAAAAATGCAAGGAACGACCAACCAAATCTAGCGTTTGAGATCGAGTTAAGGTGTGTAATCATTCAAATAATATCTAAAAAGGCATATACTGCTACATCTATGATCGCATCCATTAGTTTGAAGATTGGAGAAAGTTAATGAAGATTTAAGTGACATTGGCAGAAGAACAGAGGACAGGCAAAGTCTGTTTAGTTAGATCACTTATTTGGTTACTTTAATGTTAAAAATGTTTAATTTATAACTTTTTTAATGTTGTGTTGACTTTATTGAGTTGAACAATGTTTTTTGGGGTGGTAAGATTTGATTTTATGTTAGTGGATAAAATATTTTAGGGCAAAATGTTGACTTTGATTAAGTTGTTATAAAAGAAGGATGAAATTGAGATTTAGGGTTAATGAGGTGATGTTTTAGATGAGGTGATAAGATGTTGTGATTGTGTGAAGCTACTAGATGCTTAAGGAGGTATTGTGATCATAATTGAAGTGCATTTGTCAGACATGAAGTGTCATTTTTAAGATCAGTTATTCTTGTGTATTTCTCAAGGAATTCCCTAATAGGTTTGCAGCTTAAATCCTTTAAAAAGGTCACTCCTAATAGGGTGAGCAAGATCTTTAACAGGATATGAAGTGTAAATACTCTAACAAGGTAACTCTTAGAAGGAGTTTGAAATCCTTGAACAAGGTAATTCTTAACATGACTTGTATTATCTCTTAACTGACTTAAGATACTCTTAATCGGGTATGCCCTTAACAGGGTGTTTGTAATTGCTCCTAACAGGGCATTTTTCTTTGGTGCACTAGTAAAATTTGTTGGTATCATCTCACGCGTGGTTTTCTCCCTCTTACATGGCTTTCCACGGGAAAATTCATGTTTGTTGAGTTTACATTGTGTGAATGTTTTAGATCTTCTATGCTTCTATATTCTATTTAGTTTTGCATGTTGGGTATTATGGAATCTATTGAAGAAGAGTTTCATATTTGTGTTTTCACTGAATCACCCGCCACCCCCTCTCAGTGTCTTTAACACTAACATATTCTTCTTCCCCTCTCCCTTTTCTCTTCTCTCCTTATCTATCCCTCTCCCTTGCCTATCCCATTTCCTTTCTCCCTTCTCTCCCTCTCCCTTACCTATCCTCTCTCTCTTTCCCCTTCTCTCCCTTTCCACTTCTCTCCCTCTTCCTTGCCACCCTTTTCTCCCTTCCATTTTTTCTCCCCTTCTTTTCCCTTCTCCTTTTCTCTTTCCCCTCTATCCCCCTCATATATCTCCCCAACCTATTAAATTTATAATTAAATTTTTAATACATATAAATTAAATAATTATATATGTATAATGTATATCATGTATTATATACATATAAATGATTTCTTAATAATTGATATCTGAAGCTAACGGATATCGGTTCCTAGAAAAGGTGATGAGTATCAATTAATAACCCATTTTAGTTACCTCAAAGTAAGGGCACCAACAAAATTATTGGTGCTCTTTGTGAAAAGGAATTAAATATCAGTTATTAACCAATATCTGTTACCTTTATGTTATAAGGGTGGAAACAAAATTGCTGGCACCCTTTACAAAATGTAACTTATTAAAGTTGGTAATGGATATCAGTCATTGACCGATATCCATTTCTTGGGCCACACAAAAGAGGATGGTGATCTATTTTGAGCATTCCAATGGTAGGTCTTCAATATTTTTGTAGGTGACAAACATGAGTTTTCATACTAATAGAGACAAAATTATTCTTTTGTGAGCATCTTGGCACAAATTTTTCTTTAGCAATCATTTTTAGTATCTTTTTGGAGGTATAATGGGGAGCAACATTCATCAAAATAAAAAACACAAGAGAAGACTCACAAAGACCAAATTGAGGCATATAGAGAGGGATAGAAAAATTCACAAGAAGAGAAGACAAGGTATGATAAATATTGGTGAAGTTGAGGCCTCTGCTCCTCCTATAAATATTATTTCAAGTGTAGACAAAATTGAATATGCAAATGTTGAGCATGATATTAAAAATGTAAATGAAAATGTAGAGATTGATATTAAAAATGTTGAACATGATATTCAAAATGGAAATGAAGAGGTTGAAATAGATGCTCAAAATGTTCAACATGATATTGAATTTAGAAATAAAAATGTGGGAATTGATAATCAAAATGTTCAATATTAATTTGAATATGAAAATATTAACATTGAAAGTGAAAATGTTGGAATTGATATTGAAAGTGAAAATGTTGGAATTGACATTGAAAATAAAGGTGTTGAACCAATCGAACGTTGTTTATCACCAAATTATATGAGAAATGAAGACCCTTGTGTGGAAGAAAGACAATTTTCAAATTCAAGACCTTAAAGAACCCATAATTATTACTTGAGATTGATGTGAACATTATGGAAAATTTTGAAGGCAAGAGGTCAACATGAACCATTTGGTTTTGGGCTCCCCAACTTTTCATGTAGTATTTGAGAAATAAGACATTGATCGAGCAATGCCAGTTTTTTGTACAATTGCTAAAGATACAAAAGATGACACCTTTGCTATCCAAACTGGAGATTCATTTGAGCAAGAAGATAACGAAAAATTCTATTATTGTCAAAAATATTTTTAATGCTCTCAATTCTAATGGAAAGAATAAAAAGAAAAAAAGATAAGAGAGCTTCTCAAAGAGTGATTACAACCTCCTTACTAAGCCATCATTTGAGAAAGACTCATTTTATGAGAAAAACTTGTGTGATTTCAATATAAATCGTAAAACGTTGGATAGAGAAGTTGTAAAAACATAATAAATCAATGATCCTCTTCAAAATAATACATAGGCTTTTGGTGGGAGCCTTCCATGTATTGATAATAAGCTAGAACCAATAATGTAAAGCAAAAAAAAAATTTTTTTTGGCACTCTAACTCTAGAATATCACCTAATGTAAAGGATGTTTTAGAGTTAAGAATTAACAATCAAGACCGCATACCACATCCAGAAAAATTATTGCAATCAAGCTAGACAATGTTTTCAAAAAGAATTAGGAAACACATCCAACCTTGCAAATCTTTCAATGAGATTTTGAATTTCTAAATCCATTTTATTGTGTACCTCTTAGGATTCGTAATACTTGTTGTTTTGAATACCATGTGGAGTTTTCAATGTACCATGAACTATTATCCTATATTTGTTCTAGTTTTCATATAAACAAAATGTTATCTGATTGTGGTGCAATTCAAATTCTAAAATCATTGAGGGGACTTACTAGATATATTTTTATGTCCTGGAGATGATGGCTACTTTTTTGTGGAAATTATTGTTTAAATGAGAATTGTTCACAATGTAGTGGCTTGTTAAATTTTGTTGTATGAAAGTGTAAATGGGTTGAAATCAATACAGTTAGGTAAAAAATGTAAATTGGAAAAATAGTTATTTGTTACTTGTTTTTGGTCCACATTGAGTAGTTACAATGCTCTATTTTGTGTCCATATATTAGTCTCTTCTATTACTCGCTAGTTTAATCTTGTAATTTTTAACTACAATATTTTGCATTCAAACTATTAAAAAAATCTATACAAAATGTTATGATCATAAATGAAATGAAAATTTAGCCTCTTGTATTTTTCTAGTTTCCTTACTTTTAATCTAAGATAATGTTGTGGTTGTTTTTTTCTAATCACTTTTACTTTTATATTATGGTATATGTTTGTTTGCTTTAACATGCCTAAGTTAATCTCAATAAGATTATTTAATCTACCTTTATTGAATCATCCATGATAGTGTTTGATGAATGTTTTATTATTGTAATACACTTTAACATTCTCTTCAATATTCATTATTAGGATCTCTATTTATGCTTAATTATCCAATAATTAGCATGTTTGATTTCTTGTTTCTTTGTTTGAAGGTACCAACATATTGCAAGCATTATGTGGACACCTAAAAAATTCTAACATTAATGAAGAGGGAGATGGAAAAGTACAAGTTCCTACTAGGTTGAAGACTTTGAATGAATTGTAGGAATCTTAAAGAATTTGTGATAACATGGGGATTTCCTAAAAGTATATAGATAATTTTGTACTAATTATGTATATATTCATGAGAAATCCATGGAAAGGGTCTAAAACTATCTACTGCAATACACGGTTTATGTCTTAAATTTTAAACTACAATATTTTATGAAAGAATAAATTACATTTAAGGATTTAGTTAATAAAAATATGAATCCATTTTTTTCCAAAAGATAACTTTTTTCTTTCATAGAAGTATTTAAGAGTATAAAAAATGAATGGACAACTACTATGGAACTATCATCAAAGAGGTTACAAATTTCTCATTTTTAATCTTTAGATTTACAAGGTAATTAGAAAAAAGATAGCCAACATCTATCATTTAATCATCCTATTGAACTAACTCTAAAATAATCATATTTCTATTGCACTATATCGCTAGACTCTCTATTTCAAGCAATGTTGAATTTGATATTTGTAGGTAATGATGGTGAAATGTCAATCCATGTCATCAAACTACACTAATCACCACATAATATGTCCACACATAATACAATTTAGTATGAGAAACTAATGATTTTTTTGATATTAGAGTAAATGAGTTAGAAGGATAAGTGGAGTAAAAATAATGTAAATCTCTACAAGACTATTTGAGGTAAGAATGAATCCTAGGATTTAAGATCAACATGATATATTTTTATCTCCCAAATTTTGATCTACATAGCCAATGTATACATATTAAGACAAAACATCATATCTCATGTTAATACTGTTAGGATTAAAAGACAGAAATCTAACAGTTTCAAGCAAATATAGGTTTTAAAATTGTATGATATAAAAAGGCATGTATGGAGGTCACCAAAATATAATGTTTAAAATTTTGATATGGTGTGATGTATGTGTGTGAGGTGTGGGAAGATAATATTTCCCTCTTAATCCTAAATTCATAAAGGGAAGATCCAAATTGATTAACCCCAAAGAAAGGATCAATGCATAAATGAATCAACCTATTAAGAATAGGGATAGAGAGAAAAAGCCTAGGTTCCGTCCTATAGAAAAGAATGTATAATAGATCTAGAAAGATTAAAACTTTAATTGAAATGAATTAGAAGACAAGTACTAACCTCAAAAAGTAATAGATATGAAGAATGTTGTTTTCAAGTGTCTGCACTGAGTTTTTAGGAGTTCTGCAACCGGATCGGGCACAGAAACACAAAGACAGAGAAAACCTAGAAATCTTTTCCAGATCTGGCTCAGGTTGATTTTGACCCAAAACAGAATGTCGATCCTGACCCAGAACATAAATTTGAGCTTGAACCAGAACATAAAGTTGACCATGACCTACACAGTCCAATGGAAAATCTGTTTCCAGATCCCGAAACTCTGTCGAAAAGGGTATCCGGATCTACACTTGAACATGTTGTCCAGAACTTGTACCTACAAGAAAAATGGTTTTGTTTTTTGGGGGAGGGATTTTCGTTAGTCAAACCCTGATTTATGAATTAACCTTGAAATCAATAATTGAAATTGAGAATGCTAGCAAGTAGTAGAAGTAAATCTAGCAATGAAGCTATGATATTCAATAGATATGCAATTGTATTTCGAATGTAAACAAGTATGTAAATATGAAAGCTTGGACTCAATAGTAGAAACCATAAACCTCCATGAGTGTATGCTTAGAATCCACCTTGAAGGAAGAATGAATGAATCTTGAGGATGTACAAAGGATCTTGAAGGAAGATCACACCACCATGATGGATAGATCTAGGGTTTGAATGATGATTCTTGAATGCTTGAACCGAATCCCTTCAAAGGATTGAATGCTTAAATCCTTGATCTTCAATTGCGAACTTGAATGCTTGAGAGGAAGACTTGAAAACCTTAGTTTAACTTTGAAATCTTGAGGAAATGTAGAATAATGGATGCTCGAATGGATTCTTTCTTCTTAGAATCTTGGATTATCGTTAGTTAGTGAAAATGAGAGGAGAAGGCTTCCTTATATACCAATCTAGGGCACAATTTTCTAGAGAGGCCTTCATAGGAGAATTTAATTCCAATTAGACCTATACCCCTAGAAGAGGACCTAAATTAAATATAATTTAAGATTCATCGCTTCAGAACCCCAAAACAACCAAGCCAAAAGCGGGAAAATGAACTTTTGAATGTCCCCCGGCAGTCAAAAAACTTTCCAATTGGAAAGGGGGACCTGGGTCAAGGTCAACCCTAAACTAGGTTAGGGTCAAGGTCAACCCTAACCTAGGTCAAGGTATAGGTCAACCTTGACCCAGGGAGTCAGAACCCCTGGAAAATGTGCCAGGTGGGATAAACAGTGTTCGGAGAAGCCCAATCAGGGTCCTAAACGGGCACAGAAGCTGGAGAGGGTGCATAAATAAGAGGACAATATGATGATTGTATAAAAAACACCCTAAGGAGGGAAAAACATTCTTAACATGGAAGTGCTTCCATTTTAAGATGATACATTAAGCCCCCACTTTAGCGGGAGTATGGAAATCAAACATACTCATGGTAAAGTTAGAAGAAAGACTCTCGTGGATCGCAACAAGGTAGAACATCACTTAGTCAAGGACATGAGCCCCCAGGCCAAGGATTCTAACTCAACATACACGCACAAGGGTATGAAAGAAAAGAGAAAATTATCATAGAAAGTATAAATGACTACATAAGAAAGACATGAGCAACACTATAAATAACATAGCTTCATGATCTAATCCTACTAGCATAAAATTGAAAGAAAGAATAGAGAGAGTGATTACCTTGTCTAGTAAGATTCCCATCTTACCATGAATCACCAAGGAGGGAGAGCCCAACAGGTTCACCCATAAACTGTGCTTTGTAATTGTAATGTGTCTTCTGACGGCTTTTGGAATACCCATAAATCAACATTCTTGTATCACTATGGAATGTAAAATGCATATCTTTTCAGGATTTAGCAACTTATGTGCATTACCTTCCCAGGATTTAGCCTATTTGAATTTTGAAAAATGTGTATCTCTTCAGGATTTAGCAACTTATGTGTGTTACCTTCCGAGGATTTATCATGTTGTAAAATGTAAACTATTGTATAAGGGAGACCCTATATATGCCC
The DNA here is from genome assembly GCA_018584345.1 of Thuja plicata. Classification (NCBI taxonomy): domain Eukaryota; kingdom Viridiplantae; phylum Streptophyta; class Pinopsida; order Cupressales; family Cupressaceae; genus Thuja; species Thuja plicata. Next base: position 183,887 of record MU226997.1, read on the forward strand.
CCCTCCTTATCGTGGCTACCTAATAGAAAGGATAATGAAGAGAAAGGATGATACCTACTTCACAAAGTAAGGAGATATCCTATTAGCAACAATGTACACTATAGTCTTAGCAAAGAGTATTGATCCTTACATCTAAGAGCATAGATAATCATGAAAAGGATCACTTATGTAAAAAGGATCCTCAAAGGGGAAGAGATCTTATTAACAATATTCCCACCGTAGAGTAGTGCTTAGGATAAAATATCATATTTCAAAGAAAAATAAAGAGGGAAAAAAGATTCAATCATCAAGCCCCCCTATGATAAAGAGGAAGTGGAATCTCAGATTGAAGGAATCAAACTCTAACCCAAAGCAAGGGAAAGAGTTTATAAAGGACATAATTTGCAAAATAAAGAAGAGGTGATGACCAAGGACAATCACCTCTCATATAATAGGGTATCCATAGCCAAAACATAAGTCTTTATAAGGAATAATGTTGTAGAATAAAGAAATGCCACTTGGCTAAGGAAAGTAGATCCTTAGACATAGATAAAGAAGGAAAACCTTGCCCCACAGGGATGAAAGCAAGGGATATACCAATCATATTAAGAGATGTTATAACAAAGAGATATCTTTACAAAAAAAATGTCCTAGAAAAGATAGAAGAGAGCTATGGATGATTATGAGCGAAGGAAGTATGTACCATAAAAAAAAACCATAGAGATAGAATATAGAGAGGATAACCAATTAAGCTCAAAACAAAATACATGCTAAGAGCATAATGGATCCTAGAAAAAAAAGGAAGAGATACCTCTTTCGCCCCAGTGAAGAGACAACAGGGAGAAAGATCTATATTATTGAAGAATGAGGGGTATGCCCCATATGGAAATTATGAAGAAATTGTAATACCGCACAAGAGTGAGATATAATTCCTAAAGCAGCTCTTTCTCTAACATACATCTTGAAATGCACACAATCAGCAAGTAAATGAGTATTACTATAATGAAAAGGAAATTTGTATTTGGAGAGAGCATCTTTCGGCATAGGTTTAAATATTTCTTTCTTAGAATTCATTAACTGACCATAGACCTTCTTAGCCACATCTTGAGGAGTATCGGGGTAATCTAAGGAAGGTGTTGGAAGGAAAATATGAAGAGGAGGGCGATAATCAAAATCAACCACCTCAAGTTGGGATAGTGGAAAGCCTAGACCATGCTTATATTGTTTAAGGGATAGATGAATTGGATACTTAATTCCATGTTTATTAACAACATATCTTGTAACGCTTCTACAAGATGTGATTGTTTACGGTGATCCAGAGAAAATGTTGTGTAAGGCGGAATGATAGGTTTAGAAGAAGTTTTGTTGCTCTTCCCTTTAATATCATCATGGATCGGATAAGAAGAGGAAGGTAAATCAAAGAATTATTGAACATCTGCATCATGAACCATAGTTTGAGCCCCATCACGAGTATGAGAAGAACTAGGGATAGAAGATGGAGAAATAGGAGTGGGAATATTAGGAATTGGACTAGGACGGATAGGATGAGGATTAGGAAGATTAGGAACTATATTAGGAATGATAGGATTATGATTAGGAAGATTAGGAAATGGGGTATCATCTACCCAATTCTTCACATAATCCAAAAGAGCAAGAAGTCCCCTACACAAATCCTTAATGAAAGTTTTGAAAGTAGGAAAACTAGTATTAGTTAATCAAATAATAGCATAACCAAGTGAAACATGAAGAGTAACAAACATGAGGAAATGGATGATAGTTTCATAAACATCATAAGTATTATAAAGAGATACTAAAAGAAGAATAATAAGGAAAATAACCATACTCCCAAGCATCTTAAATATCTTCATAGTGAATAAAATGCAAGAATTTTTTTTGGGAAAAGAAGTAAAGTATCTAACACAAAAAAGAAAGAGTTGTCTATCGCGGGTTCACCAAAATATAGGGTTTAAAATTGTATGATATAAAAATGGATGTATGAAGGTCACCAAAATGTAATGTTTAAAATGTTGATATGGTGTGATGTATGTGTGTGGGGTGTGGGAAGATAAGATTTCCCTCATAATCCTAAATTCATAAAGGGAAGATTCAAATTGATTAACCCCAAAGCAAATGATCAATGCTTAAATCAATCAACCTATTAAGAATAGGGATAAAGAGTTGTAAAGGAGAAAAATGGGGTTTATGTAAAGAAGAAAAATATGGTTGGTTTAGGAGATGTAAAGATGAAAAAGTTTGGTTAATTGTTATTTGTGTTGATTTCCTTAACACCACTTTACACTTACTTGAATTTGATTGATTGTATATTGCAATTGTGATTGTGATTAAGGGAAGATAAGATGCTCCTTTCTTTCACCCTCAAATACACAAATAGGAGATCCAATTTTGATCAACCCCAAAGGGTAAATGCACAAATGAATCCACTATTTGGAAATAGACCAAGAAAGGGGATCTTAAATTCTGTAATTTGATTGATTAATATGATTAATGACAACAATTGAAAAGAATAGGAGAAAGTACCAACCTTCCAAAATGGTAGATCAAAGATTACTATTTTCTGAGATCTATAGACTGTTTCTGGAGATGCTGATAGTTGATACCGAATTGGAACACAGAGACGGACAAAACCTAGAAATATTTTTCTGTTCTGATGTCGTCTTATGAAAAAGGTTGACCCTATACCACTTTTTCCAACTCGATTTGCTCAACTTTGAAAGTGTCCCTATTCGCATAGTCCAAAAGAAATCCGAAAAGGGTATCCAGATCTGGCCTCGGATTTACAGTCCCGAACCCGTACCTGCAAGAAAAATGTTTTTTTGTTGGGGGAAAGGGGTTTGCCTTGGTCAAACCCCAGTTTTGGAATTAACCTTAATATATGTAATTGAAGATTGCATAAAGAATAACAAAGCAAAACTCAAAT
>MU226997.1:205381-243167 GCA_018584345.1 Thuja plicata
GTTAATTCCCACCGGGGTTTTTACCATTTGGTTTCCCCGTAACCAAATTGTGGTGTTGTCTATTGTGTTATCTGAATGTGCATTTACTTTATTGTATTCTAGAGTTAATAAAAGAAAAGAATTAAATAATCTGATAACTGATTCACCCCCCCCTCTCAGTTATCCTTTGGGACTATTCTAACAGATTAACAAATACATGACATTTCTGACTAGGGTGAGCAGATGTTGACACATCTTGGACATAGGGATTCATTTAATACTGAGTTGATTAAAGTAAGTCTGATGAATATGTGGTTCACTGAAATACTGATGGTATCAGAAGTACACCAAGGGAGTAGAAAAAATAGAATATGGTTGAAGTTAGTTACTGCCAGTTGCAGACATGAGATCTGAGAACAGTGCAAGGCAGGTAAACTTGCCGAATGGGAGAGTGGACATAGTGAAGACATTGTGGTTTGAAGAACAAGAGGATGTATGGTTTAAGAAAAAGTATGGGATACCTATTTTTCTTCCCTTGAGATGTTCATGATTTCCTTTTAGGAACATCTTTTTTTTACTTAGGGTGTTTGATGTAGGAGAATCCTAAGATTCTTGGCAATCCTGTATCACACAAAAAAAAATTTGTTTTTTTTGTCTGGTGGCTTGGTGGAGACCTTTGGTGGGTTGTTCGATTACCTTTTTCTTGGGCTCGCTGGTTGTTTTCTTAGTGGATTTACCGAGTGGTGTGTTTTTTGCTTGGTTGTTGTTGGCGCCTCAGTTTCACAGACGGGTCTCAGTGTTTGTGTTATTGCTCAGACTGTTTCACTGGGTGAGCTTCTGGTACTCAGTGACTTGTCTCACCAACTGCATTTTATTTGTGGTATCTAGAGGTCAACTTGTGTATTTAATTTTAGTCACAAAATTAATGATGGATCTCTCATTGGGGGTTGTGAGGTCCTAGATCTGGGTAGTTGGTTTCTCCAATTCTATATTTTATGCATGTTATAGGTCGACCTGTTGGTTGCCTCTTGTATTTAAGTTGTATTTTGTTCTTTGTTGAGAGGATTAGAGGAGAGAGTAAGGAGAAAGATATGAGTGTTAGATATAAGAAGTTTAGTAGTGATTTATATGTTTGGCAAAAGGTAAATGGCCTGATGCTTGTAGAAGATCTCCATGATAGATCTTGGAGTATTTCTTTGTATTTGGTCGTAACCAGGAAGGTCTTGCAACCCAACATGTTGCATGTAATTGTTGTTCATGATAATAAATCGACATTGTTGGTTAATTCCATTATGGTTTTTTGTTGTGTTCCGCTGTGTTGACTTTGGTAGAAAGTCTGGACATCTCTTTGAGGATTTCTCTGGCCTTGCCTGCATCATTATCATCGCCTCCATCGTTATCCCTGATGCCCACCTCCATAAGCCCTCATTTTTTTCTTTTATTTAAAACTTTGTAGACTTGTGTAAACTTAATATTTTAAATATAAATATTTTATACTAATTATATTAAAAATATTTATACTGATATTATTGATTGTAACATAGAATATAATTATATTAGTTTAAAAATAAATTTACATTCTATAAAATACAACATGAGCATAATATGTTTTTATGTTTGTACTTATTTTTTCTTTGTTTGGTTCATTCAAAAAAAAATAAAAAAATGTGTTGTTAGGATATTAAATTTTTATTGAAAAATATTTAAACCAAAAAATATTTTATGTAGGAGAAATGCCCTAGTTACTACCCATGTTCAAATAACCATTCATTGGATTTTGTTATTTAAGTCTACTAAAAAAACATTTAGTGTGTCAATAGTTGATCACTAGTATTGCCAGTAGCTGAAAAAAAGAGTTAGTAATTAGACCATTTGTGTAGCTTTATTGGTACCATAACATTCAATTACTAGGGCACTTGTGCATATTGGATCAGTTGTGCAAAATTTGTGTTGTTCAAAGCAAATGACTAATATGGTAGTAGACAAAATGTAGTAGACATCAACTAAAAATGACCAATTTTTTACCCTTGTGCGCATAATGAATCCCACCATGTTAGGTGCAACTATACACAACCCAAAACAATAGCTATAAGAACTTAATTCATAAACAAAGAAGACCAAAAAAATCATCAACATTTAATTACTATTTAGGAGCTTAAGGTGCACAAAGTTAGCTATCATGACTATTGAAACCCTTCCCCTAATATAATTAATAGTATTATTATATCCTATATTTTATATAATATAAATTATTATTTTTATTATTTGATCGGTAAAAGGTTGAAGCCAGATTATTAAATTAAAATATTAAATTACACAATTGGTTTAAAAGAGCGGTAGGAGGAAAGAACCAGGTAAAGTAAACCTCCTTCTAATGCTCACAAACAACCAGAATACAAATGACAATGTGTATTATTAATCAGGTTGAAAAATAGGTGCATTCCACATAAGGAATGACTCGGGTCATGGATAAATCATATCATACATTTAGCCCTCTTGATTCAACCAAAATATTTGTTTTATTCAGCTAACCATTAAGAGATGATATTCAAAACATCTATAATTGTTAATGGCCATTAAATATGTATGAAATTATCTTTCGTTAATGAAAGATTGTTAGCCAATTGTCCAAATAGAAGAAACCCTAAAATCTTAAGAGTAATCAAAAGACCAATCAAAGCTTCCAAGGAGAACATAAGATGCCTCCCCAAGCCACCAGCCGGTTTTTATGATTTTGAGGAAACACAACCTACATACCTCATTAGTAATTTGATTCGCTAGACCCATTCATACATATTGTAGATGCAATATTAGATTCAATCAGCAAGGAGAAAAAGATAGAGGTAATACATTGTCCCCCCAAAATGATCCCAAACCACCATTGATACAGGATTCAGATAGTATAGATTGATGGATCAAAATATGATCAATGAAGAGCGTAGGCACCAACCTCTAGATGAGGCCACACCCGTCAAGGGCCAATTATCCCCTCGCATACCATCTTGATATTATCAACACTTTCCAAGGGCAGGGCTTCCTCCCTTATAATTTGAGGATTTATTAGAGTTTTCATGTGAGGAAGCCTTCTCCTCACTGGCTTATAAATCTGGCATCCTGCCTAGTCATTTTTTAATTGCATTGATTGACATCTGAAGTGCCAGGCATGAGCTTCAAGTATCCTAGTTGCAACTTCTCTCCTCGGGTTTCATCGAATAGATAAGAGAACTGATCCCAAGTTTAGGCTCCATCTCAGTTCCCAATATAACTCTATTTGTCGATAGTTCTTGTTTATCCAGTCAGGATTTAGGGCATAATCATTTTGTCAGATTCTGAATTGGGAATGTCAATTTTTCAATTACACCTATTGTCCACTGTAGCCTTGGGAACCGACAAGTAAGGGGTCATGGTTATATTTTTTGAATCCCTCTAGATTGATATGTGCCAACCTCTGATTTGCATTCGACTTGAAAGTGTGGACAGGCCTTGCAAGCCTCTTTGCTAGCTTGAACATTATTATGTTGGTCTACCTGATTAATTGTCTTACTAGAGGTTTCCAATGCTATTTTATTTGGATCGAGTGAAAAATTAGTTGGCAATTTACTCACCACCAAATCTATAGGGAATAGCACAGAATTGGGATTCTCCTTTTTCCTCCATACCAATTTCGATTTCTTCCCTTTTTTGTATTTTTTTTTGGCATGGTTTCTGTGACCATATCTAATGCAATATTTCAGATCTTCTTCTTTTTCAAATTTTTGCAACCAATGAACCCCATTTATAGTTATATTGATTTGTTTAGGGATAGGTTTAACTGCAATTAATTGCATCCTGGCATATTTTCCAAAATCACCATCAATAATTTGCATATCGATATCCGTCAGATTTTATAGGGTTCTTCCAATCTTCTCCAAGCAATAACCAGCCCAGTATTCTATAGGAAGATTATAAAGTCTAATCCATAAAGTATTTTCATATAGTTGAAGTTTAATAGGATCAAAGTTTCTTTTCCATGGTTGAATGTATATTGGATTTCCATCTAACCACCAAATGCTGAGGACCCTTTGTCTTATCTCTCCCTTCACAAATATTACCGTTAAGAAATTTATGGACAGGAACTTGATGATTACTTTGGTCTACCAGTACTTCATTATCCATTTTTTACTGGTTTCGTGCTTTGGTTTGATCCCTATAAATCTGCACATGATGGCACCATCTTCCATAATTTTAATTTCCTCCTTGACTTCGTTGGTGACGTCTATTTTTGGTAATGTGTCTTCATTGTGTAGGTGCAATTCTCTCTTTTTTCTAGGGTTTGGAGTGCTTTAGACGTGGTTCGCTAGGTATCTTCTTTTTTCGCTAGTTTTGCCATTGCGACCCCCTATAGTTGTAGCCGTAATTATTATACTTATATTTATTATTATATATTATAAATTATATTATAATAGAACGGATTAGATATGAAATAATACAATAAATAATATTATGAAGTCAAAACCTTAAAACTGTATTTTCTATATTTATTTATTGGGAACATATTGTCTATTCTTATATTAGGTAATAGTACCAAGGGTTTGTTCGGAGCTCCATGACTATTTTGAATATGTGAGAGACCATTTGAGCCATGAACAAACTGATGACATTGCTTTGACTTCTTCTACTACCAATGAAGAAATTTAGGGACAAGATGATTTTTTCATTGCCTCCTTAAGTAGGTACATTCCAAATGAAGAAAATTAGATCACCCGAAGGGAAAAACATTTTAACTCCAAACACTTTAGTTATCATAGCTATATTAGATTGGTCAATTTAAGTTTATAAAAATTGAGTAATTTATTTTATGAGAATGGATAACCTATTATATGAAAGGATCAAAAGACATGTGTGACATATTTTTTAGACTATTCTTAGAAGTATGGTCCACTATGATGCTTTGACCATAAGAAAAATATAGAATTTGAGGCTTTTAATTTCCCCCCAACCCAGGTCACACTCTTGATAAAAATCTGGGACTAATCTAGACTAACTTCTCAAGTTGTTAATGTGGCTGGTGCTTCTGATTATATATTGAATCAATTTTTTTACAATTTTCTATCTAAAAGATTATTTATTATTCTTACATATCAAAGGTAAACAATTTCTTTTTTTATTCATTGGAATTAGAAATGTGTCTCGCTCTCTTGCTTATCTAACTTCAAGCTAAGTGTGCCTATACAATTATTTGGTCATCTAAGTTCTATGTTAAGAATATTTTTTTACAATATTCGATGTAGATAACTATATTTTATGCTCAAATATCAAAGGTAAATAGTTCCCTTTTTATCTTTTTTGGACACATTAATGAATTGAAGGTATTTATTCTCTAGTCTCATAGATATTAGTAAATTTAAGTCAATATTAATTTTTCCTACATCGAAATTCCTATTACTCTATTGAATCCTACAAAGTTTGTTGTCAAAACCAACCAAATAAACCTAATTCATATAAACATATTACATAGATGATTCATGTTAAAAATTTGGGTAACACCCAAAAATAGAACAAAAAATAACCTGACAATGTTAGGTGTAGATTGTCGCGCCCCGCCTAGGAACCCGGAAGGACAAAGAAAAAGGCCTCTAAAGAAATAAGAAAGAATATATAAATATTTATTATTATTTAATCGGTAAAATGTCGAAGCCAAAGTATTAAATTGAAATATAAAATTACAGACCTGGTTCAAAAGAGTGGTAGGAAGAAAGAACCGGGTAAAGAAAACCTCCTTCGAATGCTCACAAACAACCAAAATACAAATGACAACATTTAGTACTAGTCAGGTTGAAAAATAGGTGCACTCCACAGAAGAAATGACCGAGGTCATGGATAAATCCTATCATAGATTTGGCCCTCTTGATCGAACTGAAATATTTGTTTCATGCAGCTAACCATTAAGAGATGATTTTCAATACATCTATAATTTTTAATGGGCATTAAATATGTATGACATTAGTTTTGGTTAATGAAATATAGTTATCCAATTATCCAAACAAAAGAAACCATAAAATCTTAAGTGTGATAAAAATACCAATCAAAGCTTCCAAGGAGAACAAAATATGCCTCCCCAAGCCACCAGCCCATTAGGATTTTGTGATTTTGAGGTAACACAACCTACAGACCTCATTTGTAATTTGATTTGTGATACCCATTCATACATATATTGTAGATGTAAGATGAGATTCAATCAACAAGGAGACAAAGATAGAGGTAATACATTGTCCCCTGAAAATGATCCCAAACCACCATTGATATAGGATTCAGATAGTCTAGATTGATGGATCAAAATATGATCAATGAAGAGTGTAGGCGCCAGGCTGTTGATGAGGCCACACCCATCAATGGCTAATTAGCCCCTCATATACCATACTGATATTATTAGCACTTTCCAAGGGAGGGGCTTCCTCCCTTATAATTTGAGTACTTCTTAGATTTGTCATGTGAGGAAGCCCTCTCCTCCCTATCTTTTAAATCTGATATCCTGCCTTGTCATTTTTAAATTGCATAGATTAACATATGAAGTGCCAGGCACAAGCTTCAGGTATCCTAGTTGCAACTTCCCTTCTTGGCTTCCATCAAACATATAAGGGAATCGATCCCAAGTTTAGGCTCCATCTTAGTTCCCAATCTAACTCTATCCGTTGATAGATCTTTTTTATGTGTCAGGATTAAGGGCGTAATCATTTTGTCAGATTTTGAATTGGGAATGTCAATTTATTTTAATTACACCTATTGTCTAGCACAACATTGGGAACTGACAAGTAAGGGGTCATGGTTACATGTTTTTCCCTCTAGATTGATTATGTGCCAACCACTGTTTTGCATTTGACTTCAAAGTGTGGACAGACCTTGCAAGCCTCTTTTCTAGCTTGAACATTATTTTGTCAATCTACCTGATTAATTGTCTTCCTGGAGGTTTCCAATGCTATCTTATTTGGACCGATTGAACAATTAGTAGGCAATTTACTCACCACCAAATGTATAGGGAGTAGCACAGAATTGGGATTCTCCTTTTTCCTCCACACCAATTTAGTTATTTTACATTTGTTGTATTCTTTTTCAGCATGGTTTCTCTGACCATATCTAATGCAATATTTCAGATCTTCTTCTTTTTCAAATTTTTGCAACCAGCAAACCCCATTTATAGTTAGACTGATTTATTTAGGGATAGGTTTAACCACAATTAATTGCACCCTAGCATTATTTCCAAAATGGCCATCAATAATTTTCATATCGATATCCGTCAGAATTCCTATGGTTCTTCCAATCTTCTCCAAGCAATAACAAGTCCAGTATTCCATTAGCAGATTATAAAGTCTAATCCATACTGGATTTTCATATGGTTGAAGGTTAATAGGATCAAAGTTTCTTTTCCATGATTTAATGTATATCGGATTTCCATCTAAGCACCAAATGCTGATAATGAGGACCCTTTGTCTTATCTCTTCCTTCACAAATATTACCGTTAAGAAATTTATGGGCAGGAGCTTGATGATTACTTCAGTTTACCAGTACTTTGTTATCCATTTTTAATGGTTTTGCACTTTGGTTTGATACCTGTAAATCTGCAAATGATGGCACCATCTTCCATAATTTTGATTTCCTCCTTAACTTCGTTGGTGACGTCTATTTCCGGTGATGTGTCTTCATTCTGTAGGTGCAATTCTCTCTTTTTTCTAGGGTTTGGAGTGCTTCATACGTGGTTCTATTGGTATCTTCTTTTTTTGCTAGTTTCTCCATTGCGACCCTCTACAGTTGTAGCCGTAATTATTATTTTTTAATTATTATACTTATATTTATTATTATATATTATAAACTATATTATAATAGAAAGGATTAGATATGAAATAATACAATATATAATATTATGAAGTCAAAACCTTAAAATTGTATTCTCTATATTTATTTATCAGGAATATATTGTCAATTCTAATATTAGGTAATAGTACCAAGGGTTTGTTCGGAGTGCCATGACTATTTTGAAAATGTGAGAGCATTTTCGCCATGAACAAACTGATGAGATTGCTTTGACTTCTTCTACTACCAATGAAGAAATTTAGGGACAAGGTGATTTGTTCATTCCCTTCTTAAGCAGGTACATTCCAAATGAGGAAAATTAGATCACCCGAAGGGAAAAACATTTTAACTCCAAACACTTTAGTTATCATAGATATATTAGATTGGTCAATTTAATTTTATAAAAATTGAGTAATTTATTTTATGAGAATGGATAATCTATTATATGAAAGGATCAAAAGACACGTGCGACATATTTTTTAGACTATTCTTAGAAGTGTGATCCACTGTAATGTTGAATCAATTTTTTTACAATTTTCTATCTAAAATATTATTTAGTATGCTTACATATCAAAGGTAAACAAATTCTTTTTTTCTTCATTGGAATTAGAAATGTGTCTCGGTCTCTTGCTTATCTAACTTCAAGCTAAGTGTGCTTATACAATTATTTGGTCATCTAAGTTCTATGTTAAGAATATTTTTTTACAATATTCGATGTAGATAACTATATTTTATGCTCAAATATCAAAGGTAAATAGTTCCCTTTTTATCTTTGTTGGACATATTAATGAATTGAAGGCATTTATTCTCTAGTCCCATAGATATTAGTAAATTTAAGTCAATTTAAATTTGTCCTACATTGAAATTCCTATTACTCTATTGAATCCTACAAAGTATGTTGTCAAAACCAACCAAATAAACCTAATTCCTATAAACATATTACATACATTCATATTAAAAATTTGGGTAACACCCAAAAATAGCACACAAAATAACCTGACAATGTTAGGTGTAGATTGTCGCGCCCTGCCCAGGTACCCGGAAGGACAAAGAAAAATACCTCTAAAGAAATAAGAAAGAATATATATATTTATTATTATTTAATCAGTAAAAGGATGAAGCCAAAGTATTAAATTGAAATATAAAATTACATACCTGGTTCAAAAGAGCGGCAGCAAGAAAGAACCGGGTAAAGAAAACCTCCTTTGAATGCTCACAAACAACCATAATACAAATGACAACGTGTAATACTAATCAGGTTGAAAAATAGGTGCACTCCACAGAAGAAATGGCCCAAGTCATGGATAAATCCTATCATACACATAGCCCTCTTGATTGAACTGAAATATTTGTTTCATGCAACTAACCATTAAGATGATTTTCAATACATCTATAGTTTTTAATGTGCATTAAATATGTATGACATTAGCTTTGGTTAACAAAATATAGTTATCCAATCGTCCAAATAGAAGAAACCATAAAATCTTAAGTGTGATCATAAGACCAATCAAATCTTCCAAGGAGAATAGAAGATGCCTCCCCAAGCCACCAGGCCATTAGGATTTTGTGATTTTTAGGAAACACAACCCACAAACCTCATTTGTAATTTGATTTGCGATACCGATTCATACATATTGTAGATGTACGATTATATTCAATCAGCAAGGAAACAAAGATAGAGGTAATACATTATCCCCCAAAAATGATCCCAAACCACCATTGATATAGGATTCAGATAGTCCAGATTCATGGATCAAAATATGATCAATGACGAGCGTAGGCGCCAGCCTCTTGATGAGGCCACACACGTCAAGGGATAATTATCCCCTCGTATACCATATTGATATTATTAGTGCTTTCCAAGGGAGGGGCTTCCTCCCTTATAATTTGAGTACTTCTTAGAGTTTTCATGTGAGGAAACCCTCTCCTCCCTGGATTGTAAATATGATATCCTGCCTTGTCATTTTTTAATTTCATTGATTAACATATGAAGTGCCAAGCACAAGCTTCAGGTATCCTAGTTGCAAGTTCCCTCCCTGGCTTCCATCAAACATATAAGGGAATCACTCCCAAGTTTAGGTTCCATCTCAGTTCCCAATCTAACTATATCCGTCGATAGTTCTTGTTTATGTGTCGGGATTAAGGGTATATAATCTTTTTGTCAGATTTTGAATTGGGAATGTCATTTTTTTTAATAACACGTATTGTCTAGTGCAACATTGGGAATCGACAAGTAAGGGGTCGTGGTTATAGTTTTTTCCCTCCAGATCAATTATGTGCCAACCACTATTTTGAATTTGACTACAAAGTGTAGACAGACCTTGCAAGCCTGTTTTCTAGCTTGAACATTATTTTTTAGGTCTACCTGATTAATTGTCTTCCTAGAGGTTTCCAATAATATCTTATTTGGATCGAGTGAACAATTAGCAGGCAATTTACTCACCATCGAATCTATAGGGAGTAGCACAGAATTGGGATTCTCCTTTTTCCTACATACCAATTTAGTTTTCTTACCTTTGTTGTATTCTTTTTCGGCATGGTTTTTGTGACCATATCTAATGCAATATTTCAGATCTTCTTTTTCAATTTTCTGCAACCAGAGAGCCCCATTTATAGTTAGGTTGATTTGTTTAGGGATAGGTTTAACGAAAATTAATTGCACCCTGGCATATTTTCCAAAATCGCCATTAACTATTTTCATATTGATATCCGTCAGATTTCCTATGGTTCTTCCAATCTTCTCCAAGCAATAACAAGTCCAGTATTCCATTAGTAGATCATAAAGTCTAATCCATGCTGGATTTTCATATGGTTTAAGGTTAATAGTATCGAAGTTTCTTTGCCATGTTTTAATGTATATCGGATTTCCATCTAAGCGCCAAATGATGATAATGAGGACCCATTGTCTTATCTCTTTCTTCACAAATATTACCTACTTCATTATCCATTTTTAATGGTTTCACGCTTAGGTTTGATACCTGTAAATCTATAAATTATGGCGCCGTCTTTCATAATTTTTATGTCCTCCTTAACTTCGTTGGTGACGTCTATTTCTAGCGATGTGTCTCCATTATGTAGGTGCAATTCTCTCTTTTTGCTAGGGTTTGGAGTGCTTCATATGTGGTCTGCATGGCATCTTCTTTTTACGCTAGTTTCTACATTGCGACCCCCCACAATATAGTTAATTTTTATAAATTAACTATATTTGTTATATTCATCTATTTATTTAATTTTATTAAATAAATTCATCATCTTGTATTTAAATTCTATTCTTAATATATTAAAATTTTATTTTAATATACATTTCCTTCATATTTATTTTTAAATAAATTTTATATATTTAATCCCTCCATTTCCTCTAAAATTATTCTAAACCCCATTTAAATTAGATTAAATTAAATTTAAATCTCATTTCTCCTTGCTTTTGGCTAAATTCACTCTAATTATACATCAAAGGTAATTAAAACCCTTTTTTATCCTTAATCACTTACACACACATGCAACTTTTTTAAGATTCTTATTTCCTCCACTTGAAAAGTCAACCCCCTCTCTTTAACCACTTAATCCTAGCCACTCATTTATTTTGTCTCTTAATCTCCTTCACTCCCACCAAAACCCTACCTAATCTTTAATCTCAGCTACTCATTTTCCACCTCTTAATCTTAGCCTCCATTTTCATAAGCAAATCCATAAAAGGAGGCATCACTCCTCATTTTGAAACTAGTAGTTAGTGAATTGACCATTCTTACACATTTGAGCACTTAAGAACTTTAGCTTTCATGTTAGTGTAATTTTCATTTTAAATCTAAATATTACACGATAGTTAATGGAATCAATCTTAGTTTAGTGTAGTTGATCTTTGCATTTTCATCTTAGATTTACTATTTGCAATTGCATTCATCATTTGTAAAATTTGGGGCAAGTTCCACATACTTGTGTTCAAAGCTTCATCATTTGCATTCATCATGGTGGGATTTATAGCATTGTGATTGGAGAGCACACCCACAAAATCTCTAAGAGCAAATCAAACAAGTCTTGGGTGCACTTGTTTTAGCTCATCGGAGGTTGTAGTGAAAATCTAGTTGCATTTCAAGTTATTAGCATGCTTTGATTTCTTTGTACTTCTTGTATTTGCATGTTTTGACTTCTTGTGAAGTTGCAAGTATTTTCATTGCATACAATTTGGCACGCCTGGTGGGACCCACATCCTAATTTTTTTTTTTTTTTAAATTGCTGATTTTTTGGACGGACTAACGAATAGGCGGCTCTACTTCTACAGAGGTGTCTCCGCCCATAGGAAGCTCCATACATATGTGGTTCTTCCTGTACATACGCGTTTGTGACAGAAAGGAGAGTTTCCACTTAAGTTTAGCATTCCAAGTTGCTTAACCTGCATTTTTAGTCATTTTAGGGTTAATTTCGTAGTGCATTTTGTCATTAGGGCCATTTTTGTGTATTTGCAAGCATCTAGGTTTTAAAATCTTGCAAGTTCTAGTTATATTTTTCTTTCTGTCTTAGATAGGCGTCTCTCTATTTACACAGGCGGCTATGACAGATAGGTGTCTCTACTTGTACACATGTGGCTATAACAGAAAGATTTCTTCTTGCACATTGCATCACAATTTAGGGTTTTATCTACATTTTTAGGAATCTTTAGGTATATTTACACTCTAGTTTTTATAATAGATGGCATTTTAGAAGCTTTAAGCTCTTTTAGGTCTTAGTTTTTTTTCCAAATATTAGTGTCTTTTTTGCATTCTATCTAGACAGGCAGCTTTGCCTGTACATGGGCATCTCTACACACAGGCGGCTCCACCTGCGGATAGGCAACTCCACTTAGTTTAGTTTCTTTTCATTGAATTTTGCATTCTAAGCTTTGCTAATCCAGTTTTCTTGCAGGTTTTTTTTGTTTTTTGCCTTCTAACAGTGGTTTTACAGAATGTTTGACCAAGATCATAGTATTTTTGAACTACTAAACCATTTTCTTTGTAAAACACTTGTAGAAGGCCGCAACATTGAAACTACTAATCAATTGGTTTTGTAGGTTGCCTTGGAGATACAAATAAAATATTTGTTTTTTGATTTATTTCACATAGTTTAATTGGGGGGCTTGTGTGTTTGTGAAAAACAGTGGTAGGGATATGCTCTCACCTTTCTTAGGATGATCCAAATACCAAACCCATCAAATTCTCCCTAGTTAGATGAAGCCCAAGGAATTAATCAAGTGTCATTTGTGTTTGTAGAATCACAAGTAGTAGGGATATGCTCTCACCCTTTTAGGGTGATCAAAATACCAGACCTACTTGCGAATCCTTTTTTACTTTCATTAGGATTTTGTACCCTTTTAGAGTAGATAACTCCCAAGAGCTTTAGCATAGCTAGTGAGAGGGATTGCCCAAGTGGGGAACAAGGAAGACCTAGCCTCTTCCAACCCACTATAATCAAATTCTCTTGAGACCAATCTCTCAAAGGACGTAGCTATTCTTGAGAATTCATTCTCATGCTTGATATTGTAGGGTTGGAAGGCCTCAATCCTACGTGTGGGACTACATTATCATGTACTTGTAGGGGTATATGCCTCAATCCTTCTTGCGGTACTTTGAGAGGTAGTTGCGAATGAAATTTTCACTAGACAATTTAGATAGAGGCTTACCTAGTTCACCCCTGAAAGTATCATACTATTTGTGCAAGGATTGATCCAACTGGATTACCTTGATCACCTAAAGATTTTACACTCACCATATGTATTCCCAAGGGCATCGTAAAGGATGAGTGCGGCATGAGGGAGCCTATGCAATTCGAGTATTGAGTCTCTTTTCAAAACCCGCAATGTGTATAGTCCTGAAAGAAAGCCAATATCAATTTCTGTGAGGTGAAGGACTATATAGTATGGGCAAAGATTTTGATACTAATCCATTCCTTAGGTAGCTTGTGTTTGAAGTGTCTTCGATTATGTTGAGAGTAGTCAAAATATTGGGCTTGAAAGAGCTATCAGAACATACACATTACGTTACAATTTTCCTATTATTTCAGACTTCACAATTGTTTGTATCCACAAGGTTGCTTTGTCCCTTGTTTGATTGTTTGAAGACAATTACTCAAGTTACATCATGTTTGACTTTGATTTGTTCTTGAATCATTCTTTCCCATGGATAATTTGACTGCAACATCCTTCAACATCATTGGGAAAACCAAATCAAGTTAGTTTCTCAAGATTTCATATTCAAAATTTCAATTTTCTATCCAAATCCCTACATAGGCGTCTCTGCCTATAAATGTGTGTCTTTGCCTCCACATGGGTGTCTCCGCATGAAAACAATAAATTTTGAAATTTTACAGAGATTTTTGAGCTCCACTCTCCTATAGGTTCTCAAAGTGTTTTGTCCAAATCAAGAAGTTTCTTGTTCAACCCTCATTCTTTGTCATCCTTCTAGTCTCTCATACTTTCACTTCATTTTCCTAATCTTGGTAAAGTTTCATCTACATTGGACTTCATCAATCAACATCAATCCTTATCTTTCATACCTTTATCATATTTCCATCTCAAATCTAAGGTAGAAAGATTTATTGAAATGTTAGAAGGATCCTTATCATTAACAAACACATTAATCTTGTCACTTGAGAACATCAATTTGTCTTGAGTGATTAATCCAATCCTATCTTTCTCAAGATCATAAGTGTATCTTTGAGTAGGAAAAATCATCATCATTAATCCTTATTGTTTGCACCTCATTGGATCATATATCACTAAGGTTTGTCTTAAACCTTCATCATCAATCATTATCAATCCAATCTTGAGACTTTATCTCTCAATCCAATCAATCAATTTCATATCCAATCAATCAATCAATCCTTTTACCAATCATAATCAAATCAGGAATCTTTGAGGCCCTATCCTCATATGAAAAAATCCAAAAATATTGCTCCTAGTCCAAGATTATCCCTTATTTCCAAACATCCCTCATTTATCTTCTAATCTCATCCAATATCAATCTATATCTTCATCCACCTCATATTCTAATCCAATTTTAAATCCTCCCTTTCAAACACCATGAACCCAAATTGGATTCACAAAGTGGTTAATGACCTTCAAATGGAATATTCCAATCCTTCCCCTTCAATCCAACCAACCTTTAAAACACTCCCATCAACCTCATATCTTTCTCAAAACTATTCACCTCCTAATTATCCATATTTTCCACCTCAGCACATCACATCCAATCCCACCTCTTCTTCAATTTCTTATGCTTCTTCCACCTTTGACAAGGGAAATCCATCTCACTATCCCCCTTCTACATATGATCACCTTTCCCAAGAGATCTAAGAACTTCAAAACATTTTCCTTAGCATACAAAATGAAAAACATTGTCCTCCATCTAATCTTATACCTCCATATAATCCTAATCCTCCAGAGTACTTATCATCCCCTACAAACTTCTTTGATTGGGCTGACCAAATAGCTGAAAAGTATACATCTCCAGCTCCAAAAAAAGTTTTCCAATCCACATGTCCATCTCCATTGCATGAAAACATACCCCTATCTCCTAAGCCTCCTAAATCCTCAATTCCCACAAACTTCTTCATTGATTGGATCCATGAAATATCAAAGAAGGATTGATCCTCAAATCCAAGCGAAGTCATCAAATACCCTTAAATAATTAACCCATGTCCCAAGAGAAGTCATTTGTCTCCCTTGAACAAAAATATATCCCCATATCTTAGGCCCCATGCTTCTTCCATCCCTCCATCTACCCCAATAAGGTATCTTCCTGCTCTCCATTCTATCAAATATAAATCTTCCACTTCATCCACCACTACATCCCCACAAGCCACAAAACATCAAGACCCTATTCCAAAGCATGCAAACATGGATTCTTGTAATCCTCTAGATCTAAGCATTCCCTTGTCTAATGAACTCTCTCCATCCTTTGACACTTTTCCAGATGAAGATCCCAGCCTTCCATATCAAGATCCCATTGCCTTTCTTAATCCAACTCATGACCCTATTCCTAATCACGCTATCTAATGATCCCTTTTGTGTTCTATCCAATAATTTATCTCCAGGTCAAGATCAAGTAACTTCATCTGCTAATTATGTCTCCTTTTATGATATACTTCCCTCAAACGATCTCATCATCCCTTCCACTCCACCACATAATCCTCCCCAAAGGAGAGATCAAAATACACCTTCAACTTCATGTAATGATTCCAATCTATTCCAATATCTTACTATCCCTTCCAATCCCCCTCAAGAGCCTAATCCTCCATATGATCCTAATCCTCCACAAAACCCCATCACATCTATCCAATCCATCCATGAGCCTCATACATATAACTTTTGTTCCTCCACCTTCATCTCTCATGGCTTCCTCCAAACATTTATCATTCCTTCCACCTCCTCTTTTCATTCGCCAAGACTCGCATAGTGTTTTCAAAATAAAATGTATCGCATTGGAAATAGAATTTGTGAAAATTTGAATTATCAAGGAAAAGGTTTAGGCTT
Organism: Thuja plicata; assembly: GCA_018584345.1. Lineage (NCBI taxonomy): Eukaryota > Viridiplantae > Streptophyta > Pinopsida > Cupressales > Cupressaceae > Thuja > Thuja plicata. The sequence continues at coordinate 221,691 of MU226997.1, forward strand.
TCATGAACAAGTCATATTGGAGCCTATAGAAATAAAGAAACATCTAGGTTCATATGGCCTTGGATACAAAGTGTTGGAAATATGTTGAGTCAATGTGACTGAGAGGCGGGGGGTTGAATCAGGAACCAATAAAACTTAATCCTTTTAACCCAATATTAGATTATCTAATCTATTTGCATGCATGAAATGAAAAGCAATAAAACATCCACAATATTTGACACAATATTTGGTTACCGAGAAACCTTCCAAATAGAAAGTAAAACTGGGCTCGGGATGGCACCCACAAGATTTATTACAAAAGTATAAATTTAGCCTAAATGCTTACATTTGACCACTTCTAATGGCCTTCCCTGTTATGACCAGGAAGGACTCTTAGCAATACAATCAAGTAATGCAACTCAGTTAGGATATTTATAAAGGACTATTAGGTCCACCTTGTTAGAGGATTTTTTTGATGTACCTGTTAGGATGAACCAGTAGATGATCGTCAATGCAACTCTAATTTGCTAAATAAGATCCAATGATATAAAGTAATCATGTGACTGTGATGGATGAGTCTCTACTATTTCTTATATTGTTTCAGCCTCTAAAACAAACCGTCTCTTCATATTTGCATACATGGTTCAATTCATATATTCACTCCCTATTTAGATAAAAAAAATACTTTATATTTATACCTTATCCAAACCAAATGCAACTGTAAGTCAGCTTCCATAAGATAAATTAATATCTAACAATATAAGCTAGGTCGGCCCAAAAGTGTCACTCAGGTCCAGTAATCCACTCGGGCAATACACTTGCACTCGAGAATTATACTTTCACTCGGGCAACATACTATTCTCTGGCACTCGGTATAATTTGTGTACTCAGGCTACTTTGATCACTTGAGCAATACTGGTTACCACTATCTACTCGGTCGACACTGCCACTGCTTGGGTTACATAGTAACTGCTCGGGTTGCACTGCTGGCTCGGTCAACACTGTGATGACTAAGTGTTTTGGCACTAATTGACAATATATCTTGACATAAGTTCATCAATCTCCCCTTTTGGCATTAGTGACCAAAAACACTTATCATGTTCAAAAAATACTCAGATTCAAAACTCCCCCTTACCATATGCTTGGGTACTTGCTTGGGTTTTGACAATGGCTCTATGACTCGGTTACAACTGACTCTCTTTTTAGTTTTTCAAAATTTATTTTGTAACACTTATATATCACTTCTCTACTTCTCTTCTGTACATATATTTCCTATATACATCTTTCCTATATACATTTCCCCCTTATTTTTGACACAAATGCCAAAATATATCTATATGGTAATACAAAAATAGGATAGGAAATCACTATGTACCTTTAAAATCTGAGATAAAGTATTGTCCCAATTATCCCACAACACCTTCAGGATGTGTAACTCTATCTATAACTCTACTAATAGCTCCATGATAATCTCTGCAACTGAAAAATTGTTGTCATGAATAAAAGTCTTAGTATGAGCTATATGCTTCTGCATTTCATCCATGTGTGGAAGAATTTGGCTCTGCATGGATATGAGAGATTCTCTTGTTCTTGCTTCTTCCCTTAGTAATTCATCATGCATGTCTGTCAGATACTTAATCTTCACAAAATGTGTTGAACTTGAACTTGGGTTAAGTGCAAACTGATTTTCACTTTCCTTCATATTTGTATCTACCTTTGTCAGCTTTGTCTTGATTTCCATTGTGAAATTTGAAGTATCACTTAGCTTTACAAATAATGAAGCAACATTACTTACTGTAGTCTCTAGAGAGCTGATGAGATAATTTAGCTTGACTTGGTCAATTGTAATCTTCCTTGCAACATTCTCTAGGACTTTGTTCTCAAAATTTCTTTCTTCCTTCTACAGTAGATTTTCTTGACCATTTAAATCTTTATTAAACTTGCAGACTATGTCTACAAGTTTGTCCATAATGGAATCACTCTCATTTACTTCTACTTCTAGTGCATCTAGGAATATACCTTTGACATCTTACAACACTCTGTTTCTCTTCTTCTCTGCTCGGATCTTCTGTTGAGTAGCTCTTTTCTTCCATAGCTCCCCTAGTGTGTCCATTTGTTCTACTGACAGATTGGGTAGATCCCAATTTGGAATCACAATGTCTTTCTCAAGATAAATATCATCAGTGATTGACTCTTTTCTTGTTCCACTGTCCTTAGGATTGGGTGAAGGAACAATTTCCTTACCTTTTCCACTGTCATCCACTTCCTTTCCTTCCTCAATATTCAGTTGGAATAGGTCATTGACATTTGTTGCACCAACTATAGGGTCTGAATCAAATGTAATATCTATGCTCACTAAAGGAATGTTCACAGTTACCTTATGTGACTCGGTCAAGCTTGGCCCAGTAGTAGGTGGAGCATGGTGCTTGGTCCCTACTAGTCCTGATGTTGATTTAGTAGACTTGTCTTTGCTCAAAGATATGATGATATGTATAGGTGATTGTGGTAGAGATTTCATTACCTCTACTTCTATATTCTATGCATTAGATGCTTCAATGGATTCTACCTCAGGTAATTCTGCATCATCAGTCTTTTCCTTGTGTTTTGTACTCGATCCTTCAGTCTTGTCTTCTTTTATTTCTAAGACTGTCTTCCATATGTTTGTAGCTGCTTGTACCACATCCTCTATCTTCTTATTCAATACTTGAAAGGTCCTGAACATTGGAGTGTGATTTCTTTCATACTTGTTCATTGCCTCTTTCACCTCTTTGTTTGTCATGGTAGGCATGATTTGCCTCAATGTCTGTTCTCTGATATATTTTTCTGCTCGGATAGCATTGCTCCAGGGAATAGATATTTCATTGAATAAGTCTTCAGGCATGTGACTCTTCAATTTAGATGGATCATACTTCCATCTAGTCATCTTCTCTACAACTACTTCCTCAATTTTCTTCTGTTCATCCTTCGTTCTGGAAGCATAATTCAGATATTTCAGAGAAATCATACCACTACCTTCTCTTAAGGCTTCAATTTTCTTCTCAAAGGTAGGTGGGCACTTCTTGAATGTGATTTCATCTTCTTCATCTTCCTTAGGTAATATGATCTTCCTTCTTGATCTCCTTGTTTTGCTAGTAGTGAGGACAGGGGTAGGGGCCTTCGGTGTTTTCTTGAGAACTAGCCTCTTTTTCTTCTTAGGAGGCTCTACTTCTACCTCTTTTTGATGGGACTTTGTGACTGATCTCATCAACAGATGTAAGTTGTCACCAGGTACCGGGGTACCGGCCAACTTCGCTTGTAAAGGTTGTCCGGGGAATAAATTCTTTGGGTCTTCAAGCACCTGAGTGTCGTGTCTCGATGATGTAGGAGCTAAGTTGGGTGTGTGACTAGCTGGTTTTTGGCTTGTGTTCTCCGAGGATTTTATTAGTAGGTTGGGTTTCCTACAAGCACACATTAGTTTAGCAAATAAACTTATAAAGATATGCCAGAGTTAGGAGTTCATTCCTTCTACTTATAGTTATGCTAAATATTTCAAACATCAATCATGCTCTAATGAACTATACTAAATACTGAACATATACATAACCAGCAATTCATACATATTCAATAGAAAGGGAAAATAGGTCATTAATCTACTTAAAATATTAGAGTAGAGGACATTAGAAATATACAACACAAAAGAATGTTAACTCAGAGATTTGAATGCCAAAACATCATTGCCAGAACTCTTCCTTCTTCATTAACAAGTTTCCAGCATCACTGGTGTGTACATCAATGGCTCCAAGAGTGCATCTAACTACTAAGAACTACTAAATACTACCGAGCATTGAGCTCTACAACTACAAGAAATGAAAAGGTGAAAGCTAATAGTATGGACTGCAAAATCATCAATTTTGTCATCCCTTGAAATGAGGTCGGACTTGTTATTTATACACATACTTGCCCTAAAGTTTAACCTAATCTAACTATACACTCAATCTTAAAATACAATATCCAGTGGCCGATACTACTTGCACCACTTTACAATCACCTCGAAAAGAGTAGAGGTCCGACAGGTCAGCAAAATAACATAAGAAGAAAGGATGGAAGTGTCAACCTTGAAAGAGTGCCGAAGAAAGAATAGAAGAAATCTGATCTTCCAAGAGTTTGAGGCTACATGCCCCATTAATGTGAAATGTGGCTCACTATCTTTGATGCACTAGGTAGTTAATGTTGGAGTGGTGCCTTGGGAAGACCCCCTGTTAGGGCCACCCCTCTATCTAATATACCTCACCCAGGTCACCGACTTTCTGACACCGTTATTGACTATGGGATAATGATCGGTCAGCTCCGAGGAACCTGCACATGGGTCATCAAAAGCATTCAAAACTATTGGATCCAGGACTTCGAGATCCGAGAGCTTAAACTCAGAATAAAGAATGTTCAAACTGCACCTCACTGGTAGTTATCTCCAAAATTTGGAGAACTTTGACTATCCCTTGTATGTTCTAAATGTTTCCAGGAGCTGGGAAGCTCCATCCTCATCAATATCCTTGAGGCTGGCTTAGTGGTACCTAGCCATCTCCACCTGTTCACCCAGAACTGCAGTATTTACTTTGAATTTTGTGGCCATCTTCGCGGCATTGTGGGCCCAGAGAACTATGCAATATATACGTGACATCTTTGCTCCATTAATTCCCTCCGGGGACTGGTATTGAGCCTCCATTAGCTCATCAAATTTTCCTACAACATACTCCTCTGGAGTACATATTTTGATACTAAAGGGATCGACTCCCGAAACCCTTTTAATGAATGCCTTGTAGATATTTAAAGAATACTCAACCTCCAAAACTTTATCCCGCAGGGCCCCTACCAGTTTCTTGCTTATCTCCAATTTGAGATCAAGTCTGGAGTGCTGGGTTCGGACAAAATCGAAGGATTCATCTCCCAAAATTCTAGCCTCAATGACGATTTATTCTTCGAGACTCATGAGTTCTTCCAACTCATTCATCTAGGCCTCATACTGCTTGGTCTCTCCTTCCCAAATGGAAATGCTATTTTTGGCCTGGTGCAAAATCTTTTCGGCTGCGTATAGGTCTTGGAGTGTAACCACTAGGAAACGTCAGACGTTTCCTACCTATTCAGCCACCCAATCATCAGTTGCCTGCACCTTCTTTTTCATACTCCTCGGCATGTCTATATCACCTTGTGGCAGCGGTGCTCTGGATGTGAAAGCTTCTGGAGGGATGGCAGTGATGGGTTGTGAAAGCTCTGTCAAAATCCTAATGAGATTTGCATTCTTCCCTCTAACTTCCTTGAGCTTTTGGGCTTGCTTTTCATAGCAAGCTTCTATTGCCTAGCTAGCCTCCTTCAATAGGTCTACCTCTCCTTGTTTGTCCCTCTTTCCCAGAGGTACTTCTGTCACCGTGTATTCTGTAGCACTTATTGTTTCTTCCTCTTTATCTAGGAGAGGCATCACAATGATCGTGACTATATCTCAGCCTGGACCAGTCTGAATGGAAAGGAGGTTCTAGGCCTTCTTCTATTTGCAGGCCCCCTATGCCTGTGCCATCATCTTAGCTAAGGAGAGATGGGCTTTCATTTCTGCTAGGGCCTTTCTCTTCTTAGAATCCACCAACCATTGTAGTGGTGGGGGTGGCCTTGCTGCCAAAGTTTGATCCTGTGAATCCCCTCCGGGGTTCCGTTGTTCATCCCCGTTGTTTTGAGTATCTTCTGACTCCTTTTCTGTATCTTTTGGACCACCTGCATCGTCAAACTTAGTGTCATCAATGTCCTTTGCCACAATGTCCTTGTCCTTATCAGTGTCGGACTCAACATCTTTATTCTTGGGGTTTCTCCCCTCATCCTTTTGTTGTTGTTGTTGTTCTTCTTTGTCACCATCTGTCAGGACATTTTCCTCTGTAGGTGTATTTTCTAGAGGTGGCGGAGGTGTCTGGGTTATATTTACTTGTTGGGCCATTGAGACCACCTCGCCGAATGTTACCTTCTTCGGGGTGGGTGGAGGCATCTGGAGCATGGCGACTGAGGTTATGGTTGCTCCTTTAGGTCTTTTTCCCTCAGCCGATGTCAGCTACTCACTCTGCACTTGCCTCTCTTCTATGGTTTTGGTCTCTGGGACCTGTATATCCTGTACATCAGAGATGTCTATCTATTTTGGCTCCTTTTCTCCTTCTATCAAGACTTCCTTCTCTGCGGCAACTTCTTCCTCTGGGATCTCCCCTTTAGTGGGGATCATTATTTCCTCCTGGGCAGTGATCTCTTCCACCACTTTCCCGATGTCCTCTTGTAAATTTATGAGTTCGTCGGTCCTGAATATGTCATCAAAGTCATCATGCAGAGGGGAGGTCTCTGAGAGATCTTCTGGCCGATTGTCCGGCTTGGGGGAGTCTGAGGAGACAATTAGTACTTTGGGGATATCATGCATCCGAAGCTCTGGTTCCACCCTTGGCTGAGGATTATTTGTTATTTTCTTCTTCCTCCTGGTTACCAATGGGGGCCTGACATCCAACATAGCTGCCCATTCTTCCTCCACTCCAGTCCCTATTACTCAGACCATTAATTCTACAAGTGAAGGGGAATTGGAAGGGCGGACAAGTCCGACCATAATAACTGGGTTGGCTAGCTGGGTGATTAATTTCTCCTTCCTCTGGTGGGACGTGGCCAGTTGAAGCTCCAATTATTTCATGACAAGAATGGAGGATGGGACCTGGGATGGAGTCCCAAATTTTCTCTTTCCTCTATCCTTGCCCTGCGAGGAAGTCTCAGCCCCAGAAGTTGATCCCCGCAAAAATGGGGCAACTTTTCATGTGTATTTTGGACATACCTTTTAAAAATACGCATGGTTGTATTAAATTATATGATAGGTGAGATCCTTAATTATCGAACCTTCTGGGGTGTCCCAATCCACTGGAGGGAGAGCCATCTTGTCTACTCCCTGGGCCTTATATTGCGGGTCCTCCGTCGACCCGGTATCTAAAAATTCATTGGGGAACTTTCGAAGCTTCAGCCGCTTCATCATCCCTTGTGTCATCTAGACAAGATGCCAGTTCTGGACTTCAAAATCATCCTGGAAATCTTCCCAAATATCTTCTAAGTGAAACTCATGGGGGTCTGCTACCCGGGGAATTTTTGTTGCTATCTTGTCCAACGGATCAAAATTCTTCCGCTCCAAATATAATTCTGCCATCCCTAAACTCTAAAGTTGACTATCAGCTTCCTTCGCCACTGTAAGGCGACAGGAATAGTTCCCACAAGTGATTAGGAATAGAATGTTGGTAACCTTCTTCAATGTGAAGAAGGCATGTAGCTCTAGAATCTGTCTGCAGTACTCTAAAAGAATTATCCTATCCCCACAATGTTTGGGTAATAAGTAGGGTCTCCTGGAGAAGCTGGTCACTCGAATGTATGTGTGCTATTGAAATTGAATGTAATAGTGGCCATAAGTGTTGACCAAGTTCATTACTTCCTTCTATAGCCCATATCCGACATCCTGAGTGGGTTTAAGAATGTTGTAGTAAATGAAAGCATCATTTACTCTTCAAAAGCTAAGGAAACTGGCCTCCCATTGGATTTGTGGGAAATAATCCCACAGAGCATTCTGATCCTGGCCAGTCCTAAGCTCACCAACTGTAAGTAATCTCCAAGTGATGGGTTGTTGTTGCGGCAGTGCCCATAAGTTGTAAGAAGTCATGTAAAATTTGGGGGACGGGTTGACCTTGACGAGCTGAGCATCCATGTGATTGGAAATGATTGTGGCCCAATCAAAATTCTTCCCACCGGAGGTGATGCCGAACAAGAAAGAGTACATCCATGCTGAGAATTCCCAGGCATGGGGCTCTCCAAAAACCCTACATAAAGCGATGATCCCCATATGTATGCTTTCCTTAAATTCTGTCCAAGGATTTCCAGTTTCATCTTTTTGAAATCTTTCCTTGGCACCTTAAGCCAATTGGCATTGAGATACTGTCGAGCAATGTGCAAAAGCTTCTGAAATTCCTCCAAGGCCAGAGTTTGGGTGATAACGGCTGCATCATTAAATTGGGGGATCCCCACCCCGAAGCAAAATTTGCGGCATCCAAAGACACCATGGGCATTGTGTAGCCTGTCAGAACTGGGGCGGCGAGCATGATAGCCTGGATGGTTGTGTTGTAGTGTCTTGCCAGGGTAAGAATGACCTCCGAAGCTTTCACGGAGGAGGGGAAGAAGGTGGCCTTAAGGATCCTAGAGGCTACCACGTTGAATTCTAGTGGATCTCTAGCTGTACGCTGAATGAACATCATCCTTACTAAGGCCTGCATTTCGGTCCACATTCTGACACTTGTGTCGGTAACCAACTGAATCTTGATATCAACCTTTGATCCTAGAATGGTGTCTCCCTTCAGATACTTCATTGTTAATGGGAGTTTTTCCAAACACTTCTCGGGCTTCGTCCTGATAGCTGCCCTGGTTGTAGCAGTAGTGGGGAGTTTCAGACTCCCGAGTGGAGAAGATGTTGATGCCTCAGACATGATTGATGGGTGATATTCTGGTAACCTACAAGACAGGACGATCATCAGTATCGATAAAACAAAACATAACATTATTCTAGATCCCATAGATTTTCACCACCACCTAGCATCTGTTCCTAAAAGGATGTTAGTATATGTCAAACCCAGAGGAAATATATATACAAATGACTTGGGAATTTGATCTATGCCTAGGCTCCCAGGGATTTTAGCTCATGCGATGAAGTGGAATAAAGACCAAAGGAAGAATTGGGACCTGGAGTCCGGAAAACTAACCGTTATTGAGAATGACCAAAAGTAAGCTGTATTAGGCTGATGTGGGAGCGTCACGTGGCCATGCAGTAATGTGAGTAATGGAATTAATGCCAAAAATTTTCTGAACACATGAGAACATGAATGCCACTTGGGCCGGTTTTGAATGCTCGCATGTGGGAAACCTAACCTGTCATTAAGACTGAATTGACGGGGGAGAGAGAAAACTGCCATAGGGAGAACCAGCAAGGTACCGAGTTTCAACCATGGTGACATCTCTCGGGCAAGCTCCAAAATTTGAGGTTTTGACATGGAGTGTGATGAGCTCACCATAAAATAGGAAGGATATACATAGAATATACAAATTTACAGAGGGTTGAAGCACCACGAGGGTCGAAGCACAACTCGTAGGTCAACTAAAAATGAGCCTATACATCTATGTACAGAGACTACAAGACTCACAAGATATATACAAGCTATTCACATCAATTTACAACTGCACAGAGGGTGGAAAACCCTCTGGCAGAGCCATCCCACCAACAGGAGGTGACGATGGGAACAAAACTAGAAAAATACAAGAAAAATAGAAGACGCGACAAAAATCAAAATGAAAATGAGAAACCACACCAGAAAGCACGAAAGAGAACCAGAAGGGCCTACCTGAAAACATGGAGAATGCGGGAAGAAGAGCATGGGAGGTTCTTTGTGAACTAGGAAGCTTTAAATGACTGCTAACACACCACCACAAATTACTACTAATCAATCGTTAATCACAGAGAGAAAAATGTTTGATCACCCTAATCGCCTTTGAATCGCTCTAATCGCTCTGAGTATTTTGATCGCGATAAATTTGAAAGTGACCGGTGAAACTTATTTATACCTCTAGGGTAAAAACACATTTCTTTCCTCTACAAACCCTAAAAAAGGAAAACCTTCAGACTCCAAGCTTAGGGATTCTATGCAACCACACCTTCTAACAAAAGAAGACGTGGTGAAAGAGAATCCCAGAGTCCGGGATCCGGCTAACTCAAAAGACAAATGCACTCCGGGACTGGGTCCCAGAGGCAAGGGAAGAAAAGAAAAAAGAAAATGACCCTCATGGAAGAAAATCCTAGAGGGAAACAAAAGGAAACAAAAGGGAAACCAAGGAAAAATAAAAAAGAGAAAAAGGGGGACCCAAAATTTTGCCTACAAAATATAGGGACGGGTATGCAGGTCAAACAAAATGGTGACTTACTGGGATGAATGCCTTAGCACATTTGAGAACTTCATAATCTCTGGTTAGAAAAACTAGAATTAATCTTTACCTAGAGAGTTCTGCTTGCAAAGAACAAGGTGTCTGAGAAAATCCGACTCATCATTTATTCAATCCTTTGGTCTTTTGTTAGTTGTTGGGTGTGTGCTTTGAAATAAAATCAAGCCGATGATTTCCAAGAGAAGCAGAGAGGAGGCACTGAATAAATCAGACCAAAGTTATCCTATCTTACACGTTTCCCCCTAGATACTATAATTCTCTATTCTTCAGTTCTTTTCTTTTCTTTTGAAAATGGTAAGGCGGTACTTCTTTCACCGTGAACCTTAAGCTTAGCTATTTTTCATGGCGGTACTTCTTTCACCTTGCCACCTAATTCATATTTCCAAATAGGAGAGAATGTTCTGGACCCAGGATATTTTTATGATTTTCAGAATTGGCCAATAACCAGTGCAACTGGCCTACTCTCAAGGACCATGTGATTACTTGCTCCTTAGATTTTCTGTTAACCAATGTCTAGGCTTTCATGATATGAATCTGATGAAGATTACTCATAACTTGTTACCATACACAAAAAATAGCTCCAGAGTGTAGACAAATTCCACCATGCTAACAATAGATTCCAAACTACCCAAACTGCATAAGGTACCATCCTAGGGACTACATGTTATGCGAAGCATACCTGTCTACAAGAAGAAGACAACATGATGAGAGCCTAGAAAATAAACACAAAACAAAAGAAAGGCAAACATGAGAAAGGGAAGGTAGACCTGGAGGATGGCCAAAAAACTATTTACAAGGACAAGGCACTCCAAACGAAGCACCGAGAAAGATATTTACAAGAAAGGACTTTACATATACTACAACTTTGGGCAAACTCACCACCTACCTCATTCAAAATAGTGCTTAAGAAAGTGTCCATTGACATGCAATGGAATAGCCTCTCCAATCATAGTATTGAGGTGATAAGTATTTTCCCTGCACATCTCAGATATCAGATATGGTCCGAGTCAGAGCCGTTGAAACTTAGTGTGCTTCCCCTTCTTTTCCTGGGCCTTGTCCCACAAAAGGACCAAGTATGAAACCTGAAAGGCCTTATATTGGGCTCTTCAGTCAAACCATCATTTAACTACTATTTGGTGACATGCAAAGTGTTCCAGTGTTGCATCTCTTTGTTCCTCCATTCTCACCAAGTTCAGGAGCCAAACTTCCAAAATGTTGTCCCGGTTGTTGAATTCCTGCATAAACTGTAAGACCGGGATTTGTAAGTTGACAGGGAATACTGGATTCTAGCCATAAACTAGGTGAAATGGGGATGTCCCCAGGGCTTCTTTTATTCTGATGTGATCCACCCAGAGGATGAACCTAAGCTTTTGGTGCCAGTCCTGGTTGTTTTTTTCTAATAGATGTTTGATCACCTCCAACAGATTTTTATTAGTACATTCAGCCACACCATTACCTTGGGGGTAATAGTTGCTGGAGAACTTCAAGGTGATCTTTCTTTTATAGGTCCATTTTAGTAATTGCACCAAAGAAAACACTGAACCATTGTCACACACTATAGAAAAGGGAATTTTGAAACAGGTGACAATATTTTCTTCCAAGAATTTAATAACTACATCTGTCATGTTGTTTTTACAATGAATCACTTTAGATCACTGGGTGCAATAATTGGTAGCAGTCAAAATGTACCAGTGGTTGGAAGATGAGTTGGGGTTAATTTCCCTGATAAAATAAAATGCCCATTGGGCGAAGGGTCTAACTTCAAAGACCAGTTGCAAAGGCATGGCCGGGTTCTACTCATAATGCACTGCCATTTGGCAAGTGTGGCATCTCCTAACGTGAGTGTAGACATCATTAAATATGAAGGGCCAATAGTATCCGGCATAGAGAATCTGGTGAGTAGTGGTATTAGTTGAGCCATGTCCGGTGCAAAACTACCCATGAAATTCCTCAATCAATTTAGTAGTTTGGTCCCTATCTATGAACCAGAGGTATGTCCCTTCATATTTCCTGTGGAAAAGCGTTCCATTTTTTATCATGAAGTGTGCACTTTTCAGCCACAGGCTGCAATGTTAGTTTTGGGGAAGCCCCTCTGGGCATCTGTTGTTGAGCAATAAGTACACCAAATTGGTATACCATGAATCTTGGGCGATGGACTCCATTGTGTAAGTTTGGCATTCAATGTCTGGAGTTCCTTCTGCCATTGCTCTACATAGTCTCTGGCCTTGGACTATCTTCATGGGCTGCATTTCTAGATCATATTCTTGGAGGATGGTCATCCAATTCCCCTGGCATTCACCCAATTCACTCTGTAGTAGTAGAGATTTCATAGCCTGGTCCAGAATGATAGCGTGCACTTTTCTCCAGAGAATATAAAGTCAGAATTTCTTCATGGTGCGGAATAGAGAAAAGGCCAGATTTTCCAAAAGTCGAGTATCAGAATTCATCATTCTTGAAGGGGGAGCTCATAAAGGTAATAGATCATTCTTCCCCTTCAACTTTTTGGGTTAGGATTGCTGCTGCGGAATGCGGGGAAGTGAAGGAGTATATGAGGAATGGGAGGGAATAGTCTGGACTTGCCAGGACTGGTGCCTCCACTATGGTCTTCTTGATCAGAGAAAATGCTCACTTCAATTTGGGGCTCCACTCAATATTTGTGTCTTTCTTCATCATATCATTGAGTGGTTTTACTATCTCGGTGAATCCAGTAATGAACCGCTGGACAAAGTTTATCTTTGTGAAGAAAGATCTCATTTCTTTCTTGTTGTCAGGCATCTATAGATTCAGCAGTGCTTCAACTCTCTCGTGGTCAATGGATATACCCTTCTCAAAGATGATATGCCTGAGCACCTTCCCTTCAGTGACCCTGAATATACATTTCTTAGGGTTGAGGGAAATCCCATACCGGTGACATCTCTCACAAATTTGGGCAAGGTGGGAGGAGTGATCACGCCTGTCCTGGGAAAAGATAATCAAATGATCCATGTAGATGATTATGCATCTCTTAACTAGGCCTTCAAACACAATGTCCATAGCCTTTTGAAATGTAGCCCCTACATTAATAAGGCCAAAGGGCATCCTCCGATATGCAAATGTTCCCCACTTAGTGGTTAACATCATTTTGTCTCTATCTTTGTACTTAACCATGACCTGGTTATACTCGGAGTACCCTTTTAGGAAGGACATCATTTGGGATCCATTCACAATTTGCAATACCTCATCCAACGAGGGGAGAGGGTGATTATCCTTCTTAGATGCCTTCTTCAAATTGCAAAAATCTACGCAAAGGTGGATTTTTCTGCTCTTCTTCTACTCAGGGATGAGGTTGGAAACCCAAGTTGTGTGCTGAATAGGAAAAATAATTTGGGCTAATAGCAGTTTTTGAACCTCCTAGTGGATTAGAGGTTCGATCAATGGGTTTACCGGTCTTTTCTTTTGCCAGAAGGGCTTAGCATCTGGTTTCAGTGGGATTGTATGGGTCATGATTGATGTGTCATAAGTTTTCAAATCCTTATACCCCCATGCAATTACATCAATATATTCTTGGAGAACCGTAAGAATCTTCTCCTTCTCGTCTAGGGAGCAAGAGGTTCCAATATGCACAATTTTTTCTTCACCGACCTGGTCGATGTTAACCTTTTCAAATTTTCCTCCCTCTGAGGAGGATGATATCTTTTCTTGGGCCCAGGGTCTGAGTCAAAGATGCGTTCAAGCGCTACCATCCCCTTAGGGATAGTGTTAGTTGGTAAGTCTATGATCCCATCATTTTCTTCACCCTGCCCGGTATCATCATGATCTCTTTCCTCCACTATCTGATCCTCGAAGATGCCAACATTGGCCATGAAGGCCAGAATATGCTGGTCATCCTCAAAGACTTGAAAATGAGTGATATTGTCTAGGATGGACGGGGTGGAGACCATCTCCACAAAAAACTTCCAGAGTCGTGAGCCAGCCATTGGCTCAAGGGTGCTGGCAGATATGGCAAGGGCATCTGGAACATACTTGCATTTTCAAGGAATGAGTTCAATTCTGAAGATGTCAAAATCTTCAATGAGGCTCCAGGCCCAATTGCAGTATGTGGCCAACCTTTTGTCATGACAAGTGTATTGGCTCTAGACCTGCTTAACGATCAAATCTGAATCACCCATTTCCTGGAGGTGGGTGATTCCCTTTCTCAAGGAAAATAGGAGTCCAAGGACCAAGGCCTCATATTCTGTGACATTGTTTGTGCAATTAAACTGTACCCTGTAAGATGTGAGGAAGGATTTCCCATGCAGATTGATCAGTTCCACTCTGACCCCGTAGCCTTGTTTAGACCGGGACCCATCAAACTTCAGGGTGCACAAGTCATTATTCATTTTCTGAGGCTGGGAAGGCAAAGTGGCATTTGGATTGATTTTGGGAAGGTTGGGAGGAGTTTCCTCTAGTTCTGATGGCACATGGGTAAGGGTTACCTTCAGAGAAGTCTTTGGTTGGGATTCCTGGATGGGTGACACCTTAGGCGTACTGCTGAAATGATTGTTGGGTCTAGGAAAATCTTATTTGTGTTCTTTCTCCCAGAGGGCGTTGATGTGATGGATAGCAGCGGTGATGCAAGGCTCACACTCTAGTTCAAAATGTTTTTGATAATGTACCTGGCACCAAGTGCCAGACAAGACTATAGTAGGAGTTGTTGCATTACCTTGTGTGTTAACCTCACCCCTCAGTTTTTTGTCCAGGTCCTAAATTCTCTGAGAAACTATGGGATCCTCCCTAGGGATGAAATCAAATGTAAGGATCTCGAGGGGTTGGTACACCCCGAGGGAGGTCTTAGAGAAAAGGACTTCATTTAATCTCATGACTTTGATGAGGGCTTGCTTCATCCTGGGCTCACTTTCTACCCAGATTTGGTTAGACTACCCCTCCCGGGGGAGCCACAAGTGGGAGAAGTCTGTAGAGAAATACCCATTAAGGGACTTAGACCAATTCTGACTTAACAACATTCCATAAGTTTTAGGGATGTCCAATACTTGGATGTCTATTATACTTGATATCCGAGGGTCTTGGATGAGCTCAATCTAAATGTTCTTCAGCTCACCTACCATTTTTACAACAATTTTATCTAGCTGGACTACTGCGCCTTTGGATGGAGTAGGAAAGAGTCTGAGTTTCTGGCATATAGATAGGGGCATGATGTTACCTGAAGCTTTGGAATCTACCAAGCAATTGTGTAGGTTCTTCCCTTGTATGTTCAGACCTAGTAGGAAGGGAGGATCCTCTGTGTTCCCTTGGAAGACAGCCACATTGGCATCATCAAAAGTGACAGTCTTGGGTGGGCGACTGACAAATTTCAGGTTTCCCAAGAGCTTCAGAAGAGTTTTCTTCTGCTTAGAACAATTCAAAAAAACCTCCATCAAGGTCATGGAGGTGGTGGTTCTTTCCAAATCTTTTGTGATGTCAAACCTTCCCCTCGGGTAAAGTTGAGTTCCCTGGGCCAGATCGTTAGCTTGGTTAGAGGAACGCCCTTTCAGTGGGAAGGAGCGATCAGTTGTGTTGTCCCAGGGAGGGGTATCTTTGAGAGGTTTTGGTGTGTAAACCGGTCCTTTACCAGCCTAACTCTGAGTTTTGTAGAGAGTTCGTGGGCTGCTAAAAGAATTGGCCTCAAAGGCTGGGATAAATTCATCAAAGAACCCCTGTAATTCAGGCTCTTCTTCGTCCTCTTTATTTTTCCCAAAGAAGATGATCTCACAGGTGAAGGCACTGTGAGTAGGCTCTTGTGTTGGTTTTTCTAGGGAAGTAGGATCGATAGGCTGCTATCTGTCCAAATGAGAAATCATGATGACCTTCTCCAGTGTGGCGCAGTTCACCTCGAAATGAGAGATGGTGTCATGCAATCTACACTAGTTGGTCAGGGGTGGAATTCTACAAGTTGTGCAGAATGACTGGGTCCAGCACTGGTTTGAGTGGTGTTTTGGTTCAGAGGAGGACCTCTGGTGTTTGCATTGTTGTTCCATTATTGTTGGTTGGGTCAAGGCCCGTTGTTATAGTTCCTTCCTCTGGCATTGGTATTTCATTATTCAAAGAAGATATTCCCTCTCTAGGAGTGGGGTTGTGGGGTGCGGAAGGCCCCACCTTCAACTGTCCCATGTCCATAGTTAGGGAGGACACCAATTGCCAGAGGGATTTGACCTCAACAGATAGCTGGGTGTTTGCATCACAATGTTATGATTGTTGGGGTGGGTTCCCAGGGAAAGCATCAGGAGCTCCCAGAGTTGAGGACTACAATCCTCTAGCCATGGGAGACTGGAAGAAAGGTAATTTGGAGGGTTGTGTCAGTGGTTGTTGCATTTTCTATAGCTGGTTCTAGGGAACGAATTCCAGACCTGGTATTGTCTAAGTTTGTGATGGATATACATACCGATCCTACTGGTCTATTGATGGTGGTAGGCCCATGGCCATCGCTAGGGCACCCATTTCTTGATTGGGGTTGTATCCCCCAACGTAAGAAGTTCCATCAGGTATAATGTTGAAAGGTGTGCTTTGCCCAGTCCCACAAGGAGCTTTTCTCAAACTGCAGGACAACTCCAAATCTAGGTTGTAAACCTTTACAAAAGTATCCTGGTCATTTTCAGCAGTGGTTCTCCAAAGGAGAGTGGCAACAAAAGGGTCCATGGCATTAAGATATGTCTGGATGGTCATGTTCGTGGATGGGATGAAGGGGCCCGTACACTGCTTCAAGGATCATTGGAACCGATGGTTGAATGTTGCGAGAGGTTCATTCAGTTCCTTCTTGATGGAGATGAACTAGCTGTGGGACCACACTGGGTCCACATGTATGCAGAAGGCCACCAGGAAGGCATCTTCCATGTCCTGACAACTGTTGATGGAGTTGGCCGGTAAGTTAAGGTACCAGTTCAACTCATTCTGTCCCAAGGACAAAGGAAACATCTGGGTCACAACATCTTGATGTTGGATCTGGTGTCAATTCATGGCATGTTTGTATGCCTATAGATGCTCTTCTATGGTTTGTGAGCATAAATGCTCATATCTGGGGTAGATCTTCTTTGGATGTGGAGGAAGATCATTGCTAGCACCACGAAACTACCCCATTGGGGACCCGATGTTACCAAAGTATGTAGCCATCAGGGGTGTTGGATTCTGGCTGGATTGAGCACTGGTCCTTGAGGTTATCTGAGGGGCTTGGGTATTCTAAGATGTAGTAGATCCCTAGACAAGGTTAGTGGGATGTTTGGTCTTAGGGGTCCGCTTCTTTCGAGTAGGAGGTTTGAGTTCAACAAACCTTCTAGGATTGGAAGCTGATATAAGGACTCTTTCAAATCATGCAATTGAAAATGATCCTATCTTGCTAAAGGTCTGATTCCTAAAACTATGGCTTGGGGAACCCTCGGGTGGTGTAAATTCAAAATCCTCAGAAGGGGATGACTTCATGACCTCCTTCTAGCGCCAGTTTCTATTGATGAGACTTTGTGACCGATCTCATCAACAGATGTAAGTTGTTACTGGGTACCGAGATGCTAACCAACTTCACCTGTAAAGGTTGTCTTAGGAATAAGTTCTCTAGGCCTTCAAGCACCTGAGTGTCGGGTCTCGACAATGCGGGAGCTAAGTTGGGTCTGTGACTATTTTTTTTGGGGGGGGGATAGCTAGTTTTTGGCTCATCTTCTCTGGGGATTTTGTTAGTAGGTCGGGGTTTCCTGCAAGCACACATTAGTTTACCAAATAAACTTTAAAAGATATGCCAGATTTAGGAGTTCATTCCTTCTACTTATAGTTATGCTAAATAATGCAAACATCAACCATGATCTAATGAAATATACTAAACACTGAACATATACAGAACCAACGATTCATACATATTCAATAGCAAGGGAAAAGATGCCATTAATCTACTTAAAACATTAGAGCAGAGAACATTAGAAACATACAACACAAAATAATGTTAAATCAGAGATTTGTAAGCCAAAAACATCATTTCCAAAACTCTTCCTTCTTCATTAACAAGTTTCTAGAGTCACTCGTGTGTACATTAATGGCTCTAAGAGACCATCTAACTACTAAGAAATACCAAGCATTGAGCTCTGCAACTAAAAGAAATGAAAAGATGAAAGTTAATAGCATGGACTACAAAATCATACATTTTTTCGACCCTTGAAATGAGGCTAGACTTGTTATTTATACACATACTTTCCCTAAAGTTTAACCTAATCTAACTGTACACTCAATCTTAAAATACAATATCTGATGGCCGGTACTACCTGCACCACTTTACAATCACCTCGAAAAGAGCAGAGGTCTGACAGGTCGGTAGTAGAAGACAAGAAGAAAGGATGGAAGAATCGGCCTTGAAAAGAGTGTTAGAGAAAGAATAGAATAAATATGATCTTCCCGAAGTTCGAGGCTACATGCCTCATTAATACAAAATGTGGCTCACTGTCTTCGATGCAACAAGTAGTTAATGTTAGAACGGCGCCTTGGGAAGATCACCTATCAAGGCCATCCCTCAATCTGATATACCTCATGAGGGTCACCCACTTTCTGAAACCCTTATTGACTACGGAATAATGACCGCTCAGCTCCAGCAAACCTGGACATGGGTCATCAAAAGAATTCAAAATTGTTAGATCTGGGATTTCAAGATTCAGGATCTTACACAGAAAAAATAAAGAATGTTCAAAATGCACCTCATTGGCGGATATCTCTAAAATTTAGAGAACTTTGACTATCCCTTGTATGTTCTAAATGTTTCCAGGAGCTGGGCAACTCCATCCTCATCAATATCTTTGAGGCTGGCCTGATGATACCTGGCCATCTCCACCTATTCGCCCAGATCCAGAGTATTTACTTTGAATTCTATGGCCATCTTCATGGCATTGTGGGCCTGGATCACTATGGGAGATATATGTGACACCTTTTCTCCATCCATTCCCTCCAGGGACTAGTATCGAGCCTCGATTAGCTCATCAAATTTTCCTACAACATACTCCTTCCGAGTACATGTTTTGGTACTAAAGTGATCGACTCCCAAAACCCTTGTAATGAATGGCTTGTACATATATAAAGAATACTCAACCTTTGAAACTTTATCCCATAGGGCCCCTACCAGTTGCTTGCTTATCTCCAATTTGAGATCAAGTCTAGAGTGTTGGGTCTGAACAAAATCAAAGGATTCTTCTCCCAAAATACCAGCCTCGATGACGATTTCTTCTCTGAGACTCATGAGTTCTCCCAAATAATTAATCTATGCCTCATACTACTCTGTCTCTCCTTCCCAGATGGAAATGGTATTTTTGGCCCATTGCAAAATGTTGTTGGTTGCATACAGGTCCGGGAGTGTAGCCACTAGGAAATGTCTGACATTTCCTACCTGTTTAGCCACCTAATTATCAGCTACCTCCACCTTCTTTTTCATACTCTTCATTGTGTCTATATCACCGTGTGGGAGAGGTGCTCCCGATGTGGAAGCTTTCAGAGGGATGGCAGTGATAGGTTGTGCAATCTCTATCAAAATCCTGATGAGATTTGCATTCTTCTCTCTCTCTTCCTTGAGCTTTTGGGCTTGCTTGTCATAGCGAGCCTCTATTGCCCAGCTGGCCTCCTTCAATAGGTCCAGCTCTCCTTGTTTGCCC
This sequence comes from Thuja plicata, assembly GCA_018584345.1. NCBI lineage: Eukaryota > Viridiplantae > Streptophyta > Pinopsida > Cupressales > Cupressaceae > Thuja > Thuja plicata. The sequence goes on from MU226997.1 coordinate 241,304, forward strand.
CTCTTTTCTAGAGGTACTTCTATCACTATGTATTCTATAGCCCTTATTGTTGCTTCCTCTTTGTCTGGAGAAGGCGTCACAATGATCGCGACTATATCTCTGCCTGGACCAGTCCGAATGGAATGGAGGGTCCAAGCCTTCTTCTATTTGGGGGCCCCCTATGCCTATTCCATCATCTCAGCTAAGGAGAGATGGGATTTCATTTCTGTAGGGGCCTTTCTCTTCTTCAAAACCACCAACCATTATGGTGGCGGGGGTGGCCTTGCTGCCAAAGTTTGATCCTGTGAATCCCCTCCGGGGTTCCGTTGTTTTTCCCCGGTGTTTTGAGTCTCTTTGGAATCCTTTTCTGTATCTTTCGGACCACCTACATTGTCAACCTTAGTTTCATCAATGTCCTTTGCCTTGGTGTCCTTTTCCTTAGTAGTGTCAGACTCAACATCTGTATTCCTGAGGTTTCTCCCCTCATCTTGTTTTTGTTGTTTCTACTGTTGTTGTTTCCCATGGGGTAACCTTGACAAGGTTTGGCATTCAAAAGTCAGGATGCTGAGTCCACGAAGGCCTCCATGGTTTCTGTATTTTTTGAATATTTGCGGACTCTTGACATGGCTGAACATGTGGACTAATGAGGTGGCTCGATTGTTTATGCTCACTCAAAGACTCTTGTAGGGTTTTCTTTATTTCTTCTGTAGGACTATGACCCCTAAAACTGGGAATCTCAGGCTTGGAAATCTTCATTGTCGATTGGGAGGAAACTCCTGACCTAAAATTTGGAATTACAAGCTTGGGAACTTCCTTATTGGCAAGCTGCACTGGGACACAAGAAGCTGCCTGAGCCTCTAGTTCTTGCAATCGCGTGGTGCACAACCTCATTTGCTCTTCTTTAAGTGTAACTTGCTCAGCAAGCAATTCCTCATCATGTCCTTGAGCCTCCACCTCCTGATGCATGTAGTACTTTTCTTCCTGATCCAAGGCCCTCATCTATGCTTGAAAGTTTGCCAAATTTTCATCTAAATTCATGCTTACAACATGTTGGGATTGATTATGCAAATCATAGTGATAGCTAGGAACAAAATGGCTATCTCGTGGGTGTTGGTAGGCTCGCTGCAATGAAATTTCAGCAGGGGTTTGAGGGTGATGAATGTGTGGAGTCTACTGATAGGGATGATAAGACGGAGAAAAGGTAGAACCCTCATAAAATGGGGAATGATAAGCCATTTTCTCATGAAATAAACAACACTCATATAAGTTGGAAAAACTTAATATTTTGAAAAGATGGAAAAACCAGACATTATTTTCTCATACCAGCAACTGAATCTGCTCGAAACCAGTGAAAAATATGCTCCAGAGTCGCCAGGTGTGCTTAGAACTTGCCTCCAAAGGCAGAAAAATACTACTATCCACACCAAACAGTAGTTACAAAAAGCTTGAAAAGAACTGAAAAATAGCTCTTTGTCCCACTGGGCGTGCCAAAAACTGTTGTCTACCAAAATTGCACCTAGTTAAGTTCGCAGGAACTTAACCTTTTGGAGAAACATGGAAATATTCCAAGTTTGTGGGTAAACTATGGCTGGAATGAATCTCCGGGTCCTAGGCCGGCTTCCTATATGATGATCACCTGTTTGCTTCTTGAAAGACTGAAAACTGATGGGGAAAAGGGATAGAAGGATTGCATGAAAACGTAAATAGCTGAAATGAAACCTAAACTAAGGTGATCCACCAAATTTGACATGAAAACATAACACACACAGGATAAAGCCCTGGGTCAACTAACTGAATTGGAGGTGAAACACAAATCTCTTGTATAGGCATGCATTAATATTTCATAACAAGGTCATGATTAAACCTGTTAAGAGGAAAGACTTCA
>MU226997.1:243578-275252 GCA_018584345.1 Thuja plicata
TGAATTGCAATAACTTTTCTGCAGCCCCAAAAATGCATCTTCTGACCTTTCAAAACTGATCTTTCATCTGTAAAATATCTGATTTCCAGCGTCTGAGAAAATATCTAATCTTTCTGTCTCTGAAAAATCTGATCCTTCCCCTTTGTTCACACTTTAAATTCTATGACAATCGCAGACTAATGCAAATTTTACCCAGAAAATAGCAGCAATCGGCAAGTAGCACCTTCCTTCCTCATTTCCTGCCTGTCACCTTTTTTATCTCAATCGCAAGCTCGCGAGCTGCTTTCCTTTTATCTTTATTGTCTGGCGACTGTGCGATGACCCTCCTTTTTTTCTTGTCGCATACTCGCGAGATCACTTTTCATTATCTTTACTGCCTAGCGACTGAGCAACATCTTCTCCTTCTTAGCTCGTCACACACTCGCGAGCAGATTTTCTGAAATCACCTGAGTCCTGGCGACCGAGTGACTACATGTCTTGCTTAGCCTTTACGATGACCTCCCAGTCACCAAATGTTTAACTTCTGTTTCAAGACTATGCGACAATGCCTAGTCGCCAAGTCAGGAAATATAAACCCTGAACATTTAACTTTACCGTAACAGGTCCTATGTGCATCTTTTATGATTTTGACGACTTCACGACAGACCTTAATCGCCAATTCAGGAGGACTTCATCCTTAGGGCACTTTTCTTTCCAGACCTTGCGACCACCATTGGATCTTGTGATCTTTTCATCTGACGGCTAGCGCTTAATCGCTAGACATTTGAGCATACCCTTAATTCTTTCCCAGACATCGCGACTGAAGGAAAAGCGCCCTTAGTCTCGTTGTCGCTGAATGCTCTTTCTCCTTCCGGCAACCAGGTGATGATCTTTTAACATCCATCCGCTTTGTGACACATGTCACACAGTCACTGGTTCACTTACTGCATACTGAAGAACTGAGTCAACATCCTGCTCTAGCGACATCCCGACTGCACTTTTCTGCAAACCTCAAACGGTTAGTCACAAAGTCTGGGCTAAAAATTCTTAACCGCCGTTCCATTATGAGATCACGCGACTGAAGGCCTGACCTAACTATCAACCTAACTTGATCTGGGGATAACGCGACATGAGGTAATCGCGAAGTCTAAGAACATTTTGCTAACTGTCAAGAACTTCACGCGATCACCCGACTGAGCAGTGGGTCCCATCTTCATAGAGCCTTATGACATGGCTATCCTGCGACTACCCGACTATGAAGAAATCGCTAAGTCTCAGAACACTAAAGGAATATTCTGATTCATTACGAGACCACGCGACACAAGGAAAACGCAAAGTCGGGGAGACAAATGGAATATTCGCTCGGGGTAACGTGACGAGGCGATTTCATTTAAAACACGTGCCTTAAGTGAAAGGAAAAAGTAACTGCAAAAAAGAAGCACCATGACTGAAGGCTTATTTTCATTGTTTAACATTGGAAGACTAAGGGTTTTCAGGGTTTTTTTGCAAATTTGAGCAAGGTTTTAGGATTGAAAACCTGATTGATCTTGGTACCGAAAATCGGTAACAGTTTACTATCGGCCTCCTTCACCACTGCAAGGCTGCAGAAATAGTTCCCACAAGTGATTGGGAATGGAATTTTGGTAACCTTCTTCAATGTAAAGAAGGCATGTAGCTCTAGAATCAGTCTGCAGTACTCTAAAATAATTATCCTATCCCCACAATGTTGAGGTAATAGGTAGGGTTTCCCGGAGAAGCTGGTCACCCGAATGTATGTGTGCTGCTAAAATTGAATGTAGTAGTGGCCATAAGTGCTGACCAAGTTCATTGCTTCATTCGATAGCTGGTATTTGGCATCCTGAGTGGGTGTAAGAATGTTGTAGTAAATGAAACCATCATTTACTCTGTAGAATTTGAGGAAACTGGCCTCCCATTGGATTTGTGGGAAATAATCCCATAGAGCATTCTAGCCCTGGCCAGTCCTGAGCTCGCCACCTGTAATTAATCCCTGGGTGATGGGATTTTGTTGTGCAAGTTCCCATAAGATGTAAGAATTCATGTAAAATTTGGGGGACTGGGTGACCTTGACGAGCTGAGCGTCCACGTGATTGGCGATGATGGTGGCCCAATCAAAATTTTTCCCTCCGAAGGTGATGCCAAAGAAGAAATAGTACATCCATGCTGAGAATTCCTGGGCATGGGACTCTACAAAAACCCTACATAAAGTGATGATCCCCATCTATATGCTTTCCTTAAATTATGTCTGGGGTATCTCCAGTTTCATCTTTTTAAAATCTTTCCTTGGCACCTTAAGCCAATTGGCATTGAGATACTATCGGGCGATGTGCGAAAGCTTCTGAAATTCATCCAAGTCCGAGGCCCATGGTTATAATAGTTGCATCATCAAATTGGGGTATCCCCAGCCCCAAAACAAAATTTGTGGCATCCAGAGACACCATGGGCATTGGGTAGCTTGTTAGAACTGGGGCAGCGAGCATGACAACCTAAACAGCTATTTTGTAGTGTCCTGCTAGGGTGAGAATGAGCTTTGGAGCTTGCATGGAGCAGGGGAAGCAGGCAGCCTTAAGTATCCTAGAGGCTGCCACATTGAGTGCTAGTGGATCTCCACCTGTACGCTAAATGAACATCATCTTTACTAAGGCCTGCATTTCGGCCCACATTCTGACACTTGTTTCGGTAACCAACTAAAGCTTGGAATTGACCTTCAATCCCAGAATGGTGTCTCCCTTCAGATACTTCATTATAAATGGGAGTTTTTCCAAGGCCTTCTCAGCCTTCGTCCTGACAGCTACCCTAGTTGCAACAGTAGTGGGGAGTTTTGGACTCCTGGGTGGGGAAGTTGTTGATGCCTCATACATGATTGATGGGTGATATTTTGGTAACCTATAAGACAAGACGATTGTCAGTATTGATAAAACAAAACATAACATTATTCCAGATCCCAAAGATTTTCACCACCACCACGCATCTGTTCCTGAAAGGATGTTAGTATACATCAAACCCGAAGGAAATATATATAGAAATGACATGGGAAATTGATCTATTGTCGGGCTCCTAGGGATTTTAGGTCATGCAATGAAGTGGAATAAAGAACAAAGGAAGACTTGGGACCCGGAGTCCAGAAAACTAGCGGTTACTAACATGACCGAAAGTAAGCCGTATTAGGCTGACGTGGGAGCGTTACGTGGCCATGCAGTAATGTGAGTAATGGAATTAATGCCAATAGTTTTCTGAACACATGAGAGCATGAATGCCACTTAGGATAATTTTGAATGCTTACATGTGGGAAACCTAACCCGCCATTAAGACTGAACTGACGAGGGAGAGAGAAAACTGCCATGGCGAGAACCAGCGAGGTGCTTAGTTCAAACTGTGGTGACATCTCTCTAGAAAGCTCCAAACTTTGAGGTTTTGATGTGGAGTGTGACAAGCTCACCAAAAAATAGGAAGGATATACATGGAATATACAAATTTACAGTGGGCCAAAGCACCATGAGGGCCAAAGCACAACTCGTAGGACGACCAAAAAAGAGCTTATACAACTATGTACAGAGACTACAAGACTCACAAGATATATACAAGCTATTCACATCAATTGACAACTGCACACAGGGTAGACAACCCTCTGGCAGAGCCATTGCACCAATGGGAGGTGACAACGGGAACAGAACCAGAAACAAATAAGAAAAATAGAAGACACGGCAAAAACCAAAATGAAAATAAAAATAAATACCAGAAACCACACCAAAAAGCATGAAAGAGGACCAGAAGAGCCTACCTAAAAAGATGGATAATGCGGGAAGAAGAGCATGAGAGGTGCTCTACGAACTAGGAAGCTTCGAACGACTGCTAACACACCACCGTGAATTACTGCTAATAAATCATTAATCATAGAGATCAAAACATCTAACTGCCCTAATCGCCTTTGAATTGCTCTAATTTCTCTAATTATTTTGATCGCGGTAAATGTGAAATTGACCGGTGAAACTTATTTATTCCCCTAGGGTAAAAACATGTTTCTTTCCTCTGCAAACCCTGAAAAAGGCAAACCTCGAGACTCCAGGCTCGGGGATTCCATGCAACCGCACCTTCTATCAAAAGAAGACATGGTGAAAAAGAATCCTGGAGTCTGGGACCCATCCGAATCAAAAGAAAAATGCACTCCAGGACTGAGTCCTGGAGGCAAGGGAAGAAAACACAAAATAAAATGACCCTCATAGAATTAAAACCCAGAGGGAAACGAAAGGAAACAAAAGGGAAATCAAGGAAAAACAAAAGGCGAAAAAGGGGGATCCAACATTTTGCCTACAAAATGTAGGGACGGGTATGCAGGGTATAACACCTCTTCCTCTTCCTTTTCAGATATATCATCTTCTATCTTGATTTCATCTCCTTGGCTTACTGAGATAGAAGGAGAATTATTTCCATACTTCTTTCCAAACTATTCTAACCTTTTCTTTCCTCTTTTCAGAATCTTAGGAATCTCAATCTCTTTTGAAATTCTACTCTCGGCTTCTTCATATGTACCAAAGTAAGGTTCTTTGGGGTCAAAATTCTCATTCACAAGACCTTCAATTATGTTCTTGGTCCCATCTATGTTAACCTCATATGCAAGAGGTTTCACCCATGCAACCCTAGGTCTGACTGGCTAAATATATACTTTATCACAATCAACTAGGAAACAAACATCATCCTTATGGTCTTCAACCAATTATTTAGGAATTCTATACCTATTCTACATCTTTTGTCTGAATTCCTCAAAATATGCATCCATGATGCTGTCAAAATTGTCTCCTAATTCAGATATGAATTCATTTATCTGATATATTATTGGGCTGTCCTTCTTCCAAACAACTGTTCCTTTGGAATGGAAAAACTTTTGAATGTAAAAGAATAAGCAGACCAGAAGTGAAATAAACTTACATGGATTGGTCTTTGATTCTCGGATGCTTTCCATGTTCTTTCACTATTAGATGAGCTGCAACTCGGCAAGGTAGAATGAGAGGTTTTTCTTGACCACCTTGTATGCCAAGTCCATAGCCTCACAAGGTACGTTGTTAGGTCTTCTAGAGATATAGATTTTGTGAGCAATAACATGAATCCCAAACTTCAATTCCATTTTAGTTACTCCATTTAGTCTCATGCCTCTTTCGTCCCACTCGAAAAGAGTTTTATCAACTAGCACATCCCAAGGTAGGGTTTTGGTAGCTTTGGACTTTTCCAACATAGGATACCCTATAACATGGTGTATCATTGTCTTTGTGATCTTCATTGGTTTCTCCAGCCATAGTTGCATGTTGTGAACACAGCTCAGAATGAACCTAATCCACTTAACATGGAAATTTTGTGGCATATGCATGATGTGAGTCAAAACCTTGACTTCTAGGTATTTATGGTCTCGCTTCAGATTTTCAGCATCGCAAAGTTTATCATAAGAACTCTTCATTTCCAATGTTTCAAGCTGTTTAATTGTGCAATGATAGAAGACTCGAATGTCATTGATCAATAATACCCTTGGAGGAATTAAGGATGAGCTCCCATTGGGTCTATCTCCTCTACAACCGCTGGATGGGGTTTGAACTTAGGAGGTTCATAAATTGAATTCTTAACCAACATCTCAGATCCTTTCTTAACCTTGCTACTAGATGTAGATGTCATTATACTCAGAGGTTTGATAAAACTTCGCAACTAAAAACTTTCAAATAAATTTTTTCTCTGATTCGCTTAAGGCACTGTATCACTCTACAAACTGAAAAAATTTGTAAATAATAACACTTGCAATTCATCTTTTATAAGAGATTTTACCATTGAGTTTTCATTAAATTTTCTATACATGGTAGCTGACATAGCTTAGAATGAAGCTCGGCGAACACTAACTTCAATATCCTCAAAACCATACAACCCAACTTAACTCGGTTAAGCCTATGCAACTCGGGTGTTACTGAGATCTTGACTCGGTTAGAATTATAATGTGTCCTAGTGCATTAGTATGCAAATTTGGACTTACTATCATGTCTATAACTTATGTAGGATGACTTTTATGTATAGTTCCAGTAGTCTCCTTGCATGTTTATTCAGAGATGGTAGATCCACCCAATTCACTGCTTTGGGTGCCATTCGATCCTTCATTGTTTTGATCTGAACTTTTAGGAGATTTCCTTACCCACTATTGAGTCATCTGAGTTTTGATTTCAGAAACTTTTGATTTTCCTTTCTCAAAACCAATATCCACTTTCTCTTTGTTCATGCAATTCTTGCTTAGATGACCGAGTTGTTTATATACATAACATCTCTTAGTAGGATTCCTTTTTATGAGGTGAGTCTTTACACAGTCTACACCAATATGCCCATGTTCACCACAGTGATAACATCTACTCCATGTGTTGTAATCCCAACCAAAAATTGCTTTAGCTAGTTGTTTAGCAGGGTTCCATTTCTTAGTTCTACACTCGGAAGATTTGTGACCTTGTTTTTTACAATTGAAACATTTTCCTTCAAACTTAGGTTTCTCAGTGCATTTACCTACCCTATGTCCATGTTTGTTGTATCTGTATAATTTACCATTAAACTTTGATTTTCCATTGCTCCAACACTTGTTTGTTGTGTGCCCTAACTTGCCACAATTATTACAAGTAGGTTTGTTGTTCTTTTGAGTTCCTTATTGTGAGGATTCACCTTGTTCAGTATAATCTAATCCAGTTTTTCCATGATGTCTGAGTTGAGTTTTCTCTATCAACTGATCCATGCTTCCTGTGATTTCATCATACTCTCATTGGTTTGTTTTTTAGTATTGAGATCATTTTGTAGTCTTTCATTTTCTGTCCTCAGATTGATAACTTCTTGATTTACATTATTGATTTGATTTATCATATCTTCTTGTTGAAGTGACAAATGATGGATTTCATTTGCTTTTTCTTCTAATCTTGTACTCAACAATCTTTTATCTTATTTTTCCATTTCTCTCTCATTTTTTTCTTGACTCTTTTGTTCTATGACTTCACATATTCTGACTAAATGAATTTCTTGTTCTCTTTTCAATTTTATGACTTCTTCATGTAAATTGAGATTCTTTGCAAGTAGGTCTTCAATTTCTGCATCTGCTTCTTTTGAACTTCTTTTTTTGCATAATTCATCAATTCTTTCTTCTATGTAACTTGTGTCATTCATCTATACTGCTAAATATTTTCTTCTTTTCAGGGAAAGAGAGAGTTTCTCCTTGAGTTTCTTGATCTGATCCATGGCCACTTGTAGATCTATCTTTTAATTTTCAATGGCTTTCTCCAGTCTATATATTTCCATTGCCTCTGATCTTTGCTAAAGTTGTTAAACTTCTATAAAGAGAACCTTATGCTCTGATACCAATTGTTGGAAATATGTTGAGTCAATGTGACTGAGAGGGGGGTGAATCATGAACCAATAAAATTTAATCCTTTTAATCCAATAATAGATTATCTAATCTGATTGCATGCATGAAATGAAAAGAAATAAAACATCCATAATATTTGACACAATATTTGGTTACCCAGAAACCTTCCAAATAGAAAGTAAAACTGGGGTGGGGATGGTACCCACAAAATTTATTACTATAGTATAAATTTAGCCTGTTAAATCTTACAATTGACCACTTCTGATGGCCTGCCCTGTTAGGAGAAATAGCGACTACTAGGCCCACCTTGTGAAAGGATTTAATACAATTCAATCAAGTAATGCTACTCTATTAGGAGATTTATAAAGGATTGTTAGGTCCACCTTGTTAGAGGATTTTGTTGATGCACCTATTAGAATGAACCAATAGATGATCTTCAATGCAACTCTGATTTTCTGAATAAGATCAAATGATATAAACTAATCACCTGACTATGATGGATGATTCTTTGTTGTTCCTTATACTGTTGTAGCCTCTTAAACAAACTGTCTCTTGATATTCACATACATGCTTCAATTCATATATTCACTCCCTATTTGGATAAACAAAATACTTTATATTTATACCTTATCCAAACCAAATGCAACTGTAAGTCAGCTTCCATAAGATAAATTAATATCTAACAATATAAGTTAGGTCGGCCCAAAACTGTCACTCCGGTCCAGTAATCCACTCAGGCAATACACTGGCACTTAGGATACTCTGTGTACTTGGCCTACTCTAATCACTTGGGTAATACTGATTACCACTATCTGCTCGGTTGACAATGCCACTGCTCAGGTTGCACTACTGGCTCTGTCAACACTATGATGACTAAGTGCTTTGGCACTAATTGACAATATGTATTGCCATAAGGTCATCACAAAGAACATGCTCAAGATGTTGGTATACTTTCCATCCCTTCCAAATCCAAAATCCCACCATCTAAACTCAAATGTTCCCCTCCCCCATACTCCAAATCTATTTTGGGCCCTCATATTCCAAAAAACCTCCTCATCCATTTTGGGTCCTTATTTCCCAAAATAAAACCCTCCATCCCTTTCATCCATTTTGGGTCCCTACATACCTCCTATCCCCAAGAAAGATCAACAAAGGCACACATCCTTGAGTTTCATCCAACATTCACACTAGGTTATCCCATAATAAACCCTCCACATCATCTATCCTCATGTACCCCTACTCTAGATAATGGAAGCAAATTGGATGCCGACGCTAAAGTGCATAAAGTTCAAAATCCACAAAAATTAAAGGATCAACATGTCCCATCTAAAAGACATGATCAAAAAAAGAAAAATGTGATCCAAAAGAAAGAGAAATTAAAAAGGCCACAAAGGCCCAAAAAAATATTCATGTGGATTCATAAGCTACTTATTGAAGCAATGCATATCAAAGAAAAATCAAATTTGGCATCCAGAATTGCTAATCCAAAAGCTTCCTCCACTCATAAGTTCTCAAACCCTCCATTTTCCAAATCCATTTTGGGTCCTTACATCCCAAAATCCACCTTTTCTCCTATATCTCCTTCACAATCTCCTCCTCTACTACTCCACCACCCTTCAAGGTGTGTGCCAATGATAATCTTTCCAAATCCTTCATCCATTTATTCACCAGTCTACCAACCTTCCATCCATTATCCACCCATCATTCCCCATCCTCCCGTGCCATTAGTCCAATCTTATACATAAATCATTATTCTACCCTTCATATCCCCCATCCATTTCATCTCCCTTCCCCCTAATCCTACCAACATATATGAGCATAAAAATCCTTAAAAATATAAAATATAAAATGTTCTAAAAAATCATCATCTTGGTGAAAACCTGGCAAACAGGCGCCTTGATGATATAAACAAAAACAAAGGAGATATCAAGGGATGTCATTCATTGAACTAGATTCTTGATTCCTTTTTCCATCTTCCTCATCTCATATCCATTGTCTTCCAAATCCACTCATATATCCATTTGCATATCCTCATCCCCTTTCACTCTACACTTGGGGGGAAGCTCCACCAATACTATCATACCAAATATACCTTCCCTACCCCCTATCCCTCATCCATCATCCTCTCTTAGTACATCATCCATTTCCCATCTTTGATTCTAACTATCATATTCATTCCCTCCATCCACTTCCTTCAGGTTACTTAGTCATTATCCATCCACTATTTATTATCCTACATAAGTTCATCCACTTTATCCATATTTGATCTTGACATCCTATCCATATCCTTCATCTTATAGTCCTTATCCAATTCTTTTCCTCCATCCACCATCCATAATCTTATATTAGTTCATCCTCCTTTCCATGTCTTTGATCTTGGTTATCCCATGCATTTCTTCCATATATTATCCATTATCCTATTCCATATATATATACTCCCTATCATATCCCCTACCTTATTCATACCATCCATCTCATATCCTGTTTCCCAATCCATGTCACTTTCATGTCCTTGCTCCTGCTTAAAATCTAGTGGTATTACAATATTCATGCATGCTTTGGACAACACAATCTTTTATCCCCTCCATACACATCATTTACACACTATCCATCTATCCATCTCATATAGCCTTTATCCTCCATGTCTCCATCCTTCATCCTCCCACCTCTAGTATGGGGGTATATTTTTCAACATAGTTCTTAGATCACACTCTACTTATTCCCCATCTTCTAGTCTTTCACTCACATCCTTTACGCACTATCCATCTATCCATCTCATATAGCCTTTATCCTCCATTTCTCCATCTTTCATCCTCCCACCTCTAGTATGGGGGGCATCTTTTGCAACATAGTCCTTGGATTCCGCTCTACTTATTCCCCATCTTGTAGTCTTTCACTCACATACTTTACACACCATCCTTGTATTTCATCCATCCTTTATACCCCATCTTTCCACCTTTCACTTTCCTACCTTTATTGTCATACTTTTAACTCTTTTTCCACCTACTTCTTCAATCTCTTTCCTCCATATCCTCCATTTGTTAGTCTTCCATATCCAACCATTACCTATCCATTCCATCCATCTCCTACCCAAATCTCTCTCCATCTTTCCATCCTTTAATATACCTTGGCTCTTTGTTGTCCTTGGTGTTTATCCATTTTTTCATTCATTCATTCTCCTATCCAATCTCATCTACTCCCTTTGTCATTTTTACCTCTTATTTAATAAATTCATCATCCTTTCATCTTCTTCAAATCATCTTACCTATCAAATATCTTTATCTTCTAATCCAATCTTACTCTCATCCAATTCAATCTATTTCTTCCCTCCTCGCATTTTGCCTAATCTGTGTTGTTGTATGAAGCTTAATTAGACTAATAGTTTCTTTGTCCTCACTTCTCTCGGCACAGTTGCTCCCTGAATTATCCTACGGATCAACAAATCTAAAAAATTAGGAAAGGATCTTGAAAAAATCTTAAAAATCACAAAAAGTTCAAAAAATCTTTAAAAATATAAAATGTTCATAAAAAAATATAAAACTTCAAAAAAACCAAATCCTCACATTCTGTCTTCACAACTTATGCCTCCTTTCACTGGATGGGTGGCTACGCCACCCTTGCATGGGGGTAGAGACTCCCGTCTATTGACAAGAGACTGCACCCGCCCTTCTGCGGGGGCGGAGCCGCCTGTCTATGGGTGGGCAGCTACGTCCGCCTCTCCGCAGGGATGGATCCACCCATCTATGGGTGGGAAGCTGCACCCACCCCTACGCGGGGGTGAAGCTATCCCTACATGGAGTGGGGCCACCTGTTGATGGATGGGCAGCTTGGCCATGCCCCCCTTTTCCTCTCAAAATAAAAAATTCTTAAAATCTCTAATAATCCAAAAAAATTCACAAATCTTTAAAAATCCAAAAAAATTATAGAAATAAATAAATTATTAGAAATGCAATAAAATCAAGTGTGATCACACCTATCCATGCAATCCAATCTTTTAATTGCGCATATCAGTCTTTAACCGTGTCATCATGTTAATCCGACTTAGTTGGTACTCGATTGATCAAATTTTTTAATCCAATCATCATCATGGGATGTATCCTTCCCAATCCTTTGGATGTGCATTGTTCTTATTGTTAACATTGTCATCCTTAATCAATCATCATCAATCAATCAATGATCAACTGGTTTTCAATTGCCTAGGGGAAACATGTTGGTTTGTTTTTGGCTTGTTGTGCATGCTTGCTTTTTTCTTGTATGTGTTAGTGTTTTTTTGTACTTGATCATTTTATCATGATCCTCTTTATCACGTACTTGACACCTTGTCATCTTGGTTTCTTATACATTGGTACATATCATCAAGTACCATATCAAAATCCAGGTTGTTCTCTCTAACGTTTACACAATTCATTTGCACTGCATTTTAGATAGATTGCATTTTGCACAGTGAGGTCTATTTTTATACGCTCCACCTCTCCCTTGTTTGTATTCTCCTCACACCCATTTCAAGACCACATTTGTGTTCTCCAAACCCGCATGTCCTCTCGAGGGGGCATCATCCTTCCATATATCCCTCTTCGTCATTCTTTCTCATCCTTCCATGATTAGGGCATCTTCATCTTTTCTCTTCTTTAACACGATGTTGATTTCGACACCGCATTAAAGAGGAGAAAAATGTAGACACCCTAAATTGTCTCTCTTCATTTCTATATTAATTTAATTAATATTTCCTATAACAATATAGTTAATTTTTATAAATTAACTATATTTGTTATATTCGACTATTTATTTAATTTTATTAAATAAATTCGTCACCTTGTATTTAAAATTAATTTAAATACTATTATTAATATATTAAAATTTTATTTTAATATATGTATCCTCCATATTTCTTTTTAAATAAATTTTATTTATTTAATTCCTCCATTTCCTCTAAAATTCTTCTAAACCCCATTTAAATTTAATTTAATTTAATTTAAATCTCACTTCTCCTTGGTTTTGGCTAAATTCACTCTAATTATACTTAAAAGGTAATTAAAACCATTTTTAGCCTTAATCACTTGTACACACATGTAACTTTTTTTAAATTCTTATTCCCTCCACTTGAAAAGTCACCCCCCTCTCTTTAACCACTTAATCCTAGCCAGTCATTTCTTTTGCCTCTTAATCTCCTTCACTCCCACCAAAACCATACCTAACCTTTAATCTCAACCACTCATTTTCCACCTCTTAATCCTAGCCCTCCATTTTCATAAGAAAATCCATAAAAGGAGGCCTCACTCCTCATTTTGAAACTATTAGTTAGTGAATTGAGCATTCTTTCACACTTGATCACTTTAGCATTCTTAGCAATTTGGTTCTTCATAGTTGTTGCATTTAATCTTAGTTTAGATTTTATTTATTACATGTGTAAGGTGTAAATTTGGATGGCCTCCTAAATAGATTTTACACAATAGAGATTTGTATATAAAAGAGATATATGCCATAATTTAACCATTTACATTTAATTTTTAATTGATAAGGGATATAGATTCAGAATTTAAGGAAAATATTAATGGAGTAAAATACCTACCTCACATCATAGTTGATCTGAAAATACCATTTTATGAAGCCTATGTTGAGTTTCTAGAAAATTCGAGACCACATCTGGAATGGACGTAGAGACGAACAAAACCTAGAAATATTTTTCCATTCTGACATAGTTTCGATTTGTACCCTCAAGTCAATGTCACCATTGACCTAGAATTTCTGATTCCAACCTAGGGAAAAATCAACCTAAAAATTCTCCAATAGGAAATATGTTTTCAGATCCCAGAAGTTTTTTGAAAAGGGTATCCGAATCTACACTCCAATCCATTGTTTCTGAACCTGTAACTCCTGAAACAACACCTACAAATATCTAAAAAAGAGGGGTTTTGGGGTGGCTATATAGGGTTTTGCCTTAGTCAAACCCCCATTTTGGTGATCTCCACCTCCACGAATAGCCAAATATAGTAAAATGTATGTGTGTGTGTGTTTCTCTTGGAAAGAGCTTTGAATGTGTAATGTCAAGATCTAATCCTCTAGATTAAAACCCTAACATGAATTAAAAATGAGAAAGAAATGCATAGATTTGAATATGATAAAGAAATCATAACAATCCCCCAAGGCTAAAGTATTCCTACCAAACTCACAATCTATAATTGCTACCTCATGATGGCATCTTTTGAATGCTTGAATGTTGAAAATGGTGGATCCAAGAAGAAGGAAGGAAGGTAGAACTCTCTCTTGCTCCAAAGAAGATCCACAGTGGCTTGTCCAAAAAAATGCTTGTATGTTTCAATGCATCATCATATTTTTTCCTTCTATATCATCCTCTTTCTTTCTTGCATCATCATCATGTCATAATCGTAATCGCATCATATCATCTTATGATTTTATTTCATGAACAAATGAAGGCAAAAGAGAGTGTTTATATAGAGATCTCAATATAGACCTCCTAGGGAAATGCAAGGGACCCAAAATTAAATTTCACCTTGAATTATGGTCCAATTACAATCACCAATCAAGGAGGGGATGTATTAATCCGAATATCAGGGAAAACACTTCCGCATCAAGACCTGGGGACCTATTTTAAGTTTTAGAACCCTGATAAGCTCCAGTTTTGAAAGCAGCGACCACCTCCTGACAGAGGTCAAGGTCAACCTCAACCTTGACCTAGGTCAAGGAATACCTTGACCTTGACCTAGGTCAAGGATGAACTCGATTCTAACCTAGGTCAGAATCGAGCTCAACCCAGACCTGAGGTTTCAACTGATCTCCTTGGGAAATCTGCAGGATTCCCAAGTCAACCGGGGACCCAAGAAGCTGAGAAAACACACCATAATGTTGGATAGAGGAACAAAGGCCTAAGAGAGAGTATGATGAAGATTTAGGAGAGCCAATACATAGGTTCTACCAAAAAATGGATTCATAGAAATGGAGATTAAGGAGGAACCAAAGGATCCTAACCCTAATTTCACCTAAAAATGCAAAATCAAGTGCATGTGCATCCTAAATGCAAATCTAATATGAAAATGTACTAAATGAGGGTGCTAAACCTACCAAAATGGAAGTGCTTCCATTTTAAGATGATACATTTATCCCCGGCTTTAGCCTAGGTATGACACTACGTGAATATGCAAGCTAAAGTAAGAAAACATTGTAAAGTAAAAATGATATAACCAAGTACTCAATGTGGAGATCTTGGAAGAAACTATTATTATCTGCACCCTCTAGCACAAAAGGCTAATGAAAATCCATTGATAACCTAATCCTTACTAATATGGTTTTGCGAAGTGCATAGAGCCCCTTATGCCCCCCTGTTTTAGTTTACTAATTCTGAAAGGTGAAACAGGGTGATAAGGTTAGATCTATGCACTGGATATGTATTTTATTTAAAAGTCCTTTCATAAACCATTTTAGAGGATTCAAAATATTCCTAAACTAATTCAATAGGTTAGGTATCTGAATCATGATTCCAATGCCACTGACAGAATAGAAAATAGAACTACCAAACTCAAGTTATGATGAAACGAGTGAATTCCTATCTAAATGCATTTAAAGGGAAACTCAAATTTGACCTAGGTAAATTCAAATGAAACCCTAGTAAAAACCTAATTTTCAGCTATAAATAAGATGAGGAAACACTTACCTTCTCATTCTTACCATTTTTAGAGCTTGGAAACAAGGAGCAAGATGTCCAAGAGAGAAGAACTTCGAGCGAGTCGCATGGAGGTCCTGAGAGAGTGCCTGGACAACATACAACCACTGCCTGAGGTAGGTTCCTTGTTTTGATGTTTTTGATTGAGAAATTCCTATTTTTATAGGGAAGGTCGACCTTGACCCAAAAAGGTCAACCTTGACCTAGTTATGTCGACCTTGACCCTTAAAGGTCAACCATAAGTGGGAAGGTCCTATCCTTTCTGAGGAAAAAGTTGACCTTGACCCAAAAAGGTCGACCCTGACACAGAAAGGTCGACCTTGACTAGGTCAAGTGATTTTTGTAGTTTTTTGATGATAGATTACTGATATGATGTTGTTTGTGCTGTTAGGATCTTGTCCATCAACTCTGAGAGCACCCCTTTGGAGGGCTTTTACTAACTGTCAAAGAGAACTTTTCTGAGTTACAGAAGGATGAGATATAGCTATTGAGAGATGTGGGATTGTACTGGGTAGTAGTCCTACCATAGATGAGGTTCCATCAGTCCATGATATCAACCATGATAGAAAGATGAGATGAGGACACTTGTTCCTTCCATCTTCCATCAGGAGATATCACAATCACATTGGAGGATGTATATAGGATCCTTCAACTTCCAGTCTAATGTGAGCCTGTTAGACTGAGAGTATAGTGGGGTCCTCCTAAGGTGTTTTTAGATGGGGAGTATTATTTTGGATGAGTACCATAGATGAGGACCCGATCAGATGAAATCACTCTATCAGCCATACTAGCAGGTCTGAGACCCTTGGTACGGAGAGTGATGCTATGTATACTCTCTTTGGTTGTAATACCCAACACAAAGGGTACAGTTTTCTTAGCACCATTCACCTATCTCATACACAGGATAGAGAGTGATAGGCTTATTTTCTCATGGGGCCACAACATGTTAGCCCATCTGTACCATGAGTTATGTCATTTAGTGAGATTTCAGCGGGAGAGTCTTACAGTGTTTACCTTGCTACAAGTTTGAATGTTTGAGCATTAGACATGTACGTGACCATAGGGTGTTTTGGTGATGGTAGATGTGATAACATCGAGATCTTTTGCATATCCGCTAGTAGATTTCTGGAAGTATGGAGATATCCTCTTTTGGAGGGTGTGCTTTGACCATATACCATAGATTAATGTGATATGGAGACCATACTATTGGATGATAGGATGGACAGATACTCAACACCAGTTGAGGCACTCCTAGTAGTGTAAGATGCTAGAGGCTCCTATAATTCATGCAGTGATGCCATATTATTATGATAGAGTGATGAGACGGTTTGGTTTGACATAGGGGGTCCCTAGGACAGAACCTCGGTATAAATATATGACGAGATACTATCAGAGATCCAATGCCATATGCCAACCTACAATAGAAGATGTTGTAGATAGTGAGAAAAATGAGACCAAGGATATAGAGGTAAATCCCAATGTATCCCATTTAGGTGTGAATAGAGAGTATATCAGATACTAGAGTCTATAGGGGACCCACCCCATATTCCCTGATGACAACCCTACAGGTGATCCAGTTCTTTCATAGAGGATGCACCAAGGTGGTGACATAGAGATGAGGAGGAGCCCATCCCCAAGGGAGATCCCATGGAGGAAGAGATGGAAGAGGAGAGAGAAGAAGAGTGAGTAGAAGAGAGAGAAGATGAGGGAACATATGAGAGAGCAGAGGATATGTCCCCAGGTGGTATTATAGGTGCAGATGATCAGGAGAACCATGTTGTACCATTGAGATCATGATGACCTCCCCGTGCACATACAAAGACACCACCACCTAGACCTAGACATAGCGAGCAAGGAGAGGGTAGTCACTCCATGCCCCCACCATCTAGATCCTTTGGTGATACCCAGGAGGGAGATCCAAGTATGATATATGCAATTGATTAGAATATTTTAAGTAAATGTTTTTCTAGAAGAAGTACTAAAAGATAAATATGTTTGAGTTATGCAGCTAGTGTAACGGAGTGGAGGAGCTTTATGTCCAAGGTTCTGGAGGATACATGTATATCCTACTGACTACCACCTAGCGAGTGAGAGTCCCTTATTGGAAAGAGGGATCCTGACAGGCATGCAAATATTTTTGCATGTGTCCAGGGAGAGCTGAGGTTATGCAAAGAAAGAGAAGATAAATTGATGGCTGACCTACAGAGAGCTCAGGAGCGTAACTATGAGATGAGCATATTGAGGAGTCTTACACGGACTACCATACCGAGATCTTTAGCCTCACACCATAGAGCGGAGAGAGTTGGGAGCCATAGACCCTCAGAGCGTAGAGATAGAGATTGATAGCCATGGCATATCTGCCATATATGTACCAAACTCATGGATGTTTATATATATGAAATTTTTTTCTTGCCAAGTTAATTCTATGATTGGTTACTTGTTCTTTTCATCAATACATAAAAAACTTAGCATAAAGAAAGAATGAATTGATGTATGAATGTACTCAAATCACATAACCTACAAAACACACATAACTATTCTATAGGGAATACATAAATACATGAAGAAAAATTTATGTATTAGGGATAATAACATTTGAGATGCATAATATTAATAGGTTCCTTAAGGGGAACACCATTTATATCAGCAATCTTATAAGCACCTAAAGTAAAATCCTCAATTACCACAAAAGGTCCAAGCCAATTAGGGCTAAATTTCCCTTTTTCACTAGGTAAAGCATTCGCATTCCTTTAATTTTCATATAAGACTAAATCACCTACCAAAAATGATCATTCAATCACCTTATGATTATATTATTTTTGAAGTGATTTATGGTAAGCCTTAATATGCTCCAAAGCATTTATTCGTTGTTCATCCAACATTTATAATTCTTGCAATCGTTGTTCCCGAAAATTGTCCTTGTCAATTGTCCCATGGAATGAAATACGTAAAGATGGTATTTCTAATTCTAATGGCATAATAGCATCAGTACCATAACCAAGATTATAAGGATTACCCGTGGTAGTACAAACACTATTCCTATAAGCCCATAAAGCATAAGTAAGTTGGGTATGCCACTCTTTTGCATACGTATTGATTGTTTTCCTTAAGATTTTTTCAATAAATTTGTTTAATGCTTCAACTTGACCATTAGATTGAGGATAGTAGGAAGTAGAAAATCTATGTTGAATATGATATTTCTCCAAGAATTTTGTGACTTTCTTATTCTTTAAAGAAGTGTCATTATCTGAAACTATCATTGAAGGAATACCAAATCGTGCTATAATATGATTAAGAATAAAATCACAAATCACATCCGCAGTAGTAGAATGGAGAGGAATAGCCTCTACCCACTTCGTAAATTAATTTGTAGCTGTGAGGATGTATGTATGTCCTTGAGAAGAAGCTGGTGAGATTTTTCCAATAAGATCAAAACCCCAAATACTAAAAGGCCACGGAGCAACCTGATTACGAAGCTCACGTGTAGGAGCATGAATTAAATTACAATGTTTCTGACACTGGGGACACTTCTTAACAAATGTAAAAGAATCTTGTTCCATTGTTTGCCAATAATATCCCATTCTAAGAAGTTTATTAACTAAAGATTTCCCACCAAAATGTCCCCCACAAGAACCAGAATGAGATTCTGCTAAACCTATCAGAACTTTAGTTCTACCAAGACATCTTAATAGAAAACCATTATAAGAATGTTTGTAAAGCGTATCACCCAAAATGATATAACATGCTACAAGCTTCCTAATATGATTACTCATGTTCCTTGTTGCTGATTCAAGAAATGTATTGTCTTTCAAAAAATGAAAGATATGCGAATACCATTCATCCAAATGCAAGTTAAAAAAATGAGCAGTAACCTTATTAGAAATTGCAGGGTGTTTAAGAGTGTGTATAGAAAATTGGAAGTCTTCGGCATTATTCTCGAGACGAACCAAGGAAGTTGCGCTTGCCATGGTTTCTACGTGTCGATTATCTTTCCTAGGTAAGGTCTAAATTGTATAAGAAGAGAATTGTGAAAGAATATCAAGAGCCAATTCTTTATATTGTGACATTTTATCATTCTTAGTCTGATAACCCCCTTTGATTTTCTCAACAATCAATTGTGAATCCTTGTATATTTCCATGTTTTTAATATGAAGGGATGAAGCTACCTGTAAGACAGCTATAAGAGCTTCATATTCTGCAATATTGTTAGTACAAGGAAAGGTCAATTTATATAACATAGGGATTGGTTTCTTTGTAGGAGGGACCAAGATAATGCCTACACCAGAACCTGTCTTGCATCTAGAACCATCAAAATATAATTCCCAAACATCTTCTTTCTTAGTAGCTAAAATATTCTCATTAGAAAATTCTATTGAGGTGATGCTCGTATTAGAATGAGGACAAGGAGCTTCAGCTAAGTAATCAGTTAAAGCTTGTCCTTTAATTGAATTTTGAAGAATGAAATTAAGATTTAATTCCGTAAGTAACATCACCCACTTAGCTAGACGACCAGAGAGATCAGTTTTTGAGAAAAGGTGTTTTAGAGGATCAAATTTAACAATCAAATTAACCTCAACATTCAATAGATAATGCCTGAGTTTTTGACAAGCGTAAACTAAAGCCAAGCATTGTCTTTCTAAATCGGTATATCTTGTTTCATAATCAAGTAAAGTCCGACTGATGTAGTATACCAATCTTTCCTTACCTTCGCTATCATGTTGAGCCAAAAATGCACTCACAACATGGGAAGTAGTAGAAGTATATAGATAGAAGGGTTTATTAAATTGAGCAGGTTGCAAAATAGGAGGACTAGCAAGATACTCAAATTTCTCAAAGGATTGTTTACATTCCTGGTTCCAAGAAAAAGTGGTATCTTTTCAACGCAAGGAGGTGAAAGAAACAATTCTATCGGCTAAGTTACAAACAAAGTGACGAATATCTTGTATTTTCCTTTTAAACTACGTAATTGAGAAATATT
Organism: Thuja plicata; assembly: GCA_018584345.1. Taxonomy (NCBI): domain Eukaryota; kingdom Viridiplantae; phylum Streptophyta; class Pinopsida; order Cupressales; family Cupressaceae; genus Thuja; species Thuja plicata. The sequence continues at coordinate 263,601 of MU226997.1, forward strand.
CTTAGGAGGAGGCATGTTAACAATAGCATCAATATTTTTAGTATCGACCTCTATGCCTCACTTAGAGATTATAAAGCCTAATAATTTACCATAATCAACTCCAAAAGCACATTTCTTAGGATTTAATCTCATATTATAACTCCTAATTCATTCAAATATTTGCCTTAAAATAATCACATGGTCCTCTCTTTGTATAGATTTTTCCAAGATATCATCTACATAATGTTCTAGAATCTTACGGATATAATCATGAAAAGTCAAGGTCATAGCACATTGATAAGTTGCTCCCGCATTTCTTAATCTGAAAGGCATCATGACCCAACAAAATGTTCCCCAAGGTTTTGTAAACATAGTCTAAAGTTTGTCTTCAATAGGAATAAAGATTTGATTATAACCTAAAAACCCATCCATAAAAGATAATAAAACATGACCCACTGTCGAATCCACAATCATATCAATATTAGTTAGGGGGAAATCATCTTTTAAGGATGCTTTATTTAAATATCAAAAATCAGTGCACATCCTTATCTTATTCTCTCCTTTAGAAACAACTATAATATTAGAAATCCATTCAGAGTAATCAATAGAACAGATGAACCCAACACCTAATAATTTTTCAATTTCAGCTTTAACTAACAAGGCAATGCCCAGATTCATCTTTTAGATTTTTTGTTTCAAAGGTTTGACATTAGGTTTGAGAACAATATTGTGAGTAACAATCTTAGGATCTATACCCAGCATATCTGAATATGTCCAAGCAAATATATCCTTATATTCAAGCAAGAGGGAAACCAATTGATCATGTTCATCTTGGCTCAAACATTTCCCCACTTTGATTGTTTTTTCAGAGTCATTCTCATCCATTTGAACTTTTGTAGTCTCAGTTATTAATAAATTACTTTGCATGGGAGAGTCCATTGGAAAAGGAGAAATATCTTGTTCATCACATTCTCCAAAATTAGCTTCATTATTTAAACAATAAGGCTTTCTCCTTTTATGATGAAATGTAGGTAGATCTTGATAAGCTCCTAAAAAATCAGCTAGGGCTTCGTCCTCAAGAAAAATATCCAAACTAGGTTTTTGATCCATGTCAAGGAGAATTGGATTAACCAATTTTAGATGTCCACCGTAGATATGATTGACATTAAGAGGAAAAGATGATGGTTGTTTATAAGGATTGAATCCTAGCCCATAAGTATAATCATAAACTTCATTTTCCAAAGGCACTTGTATACCTTGTTCATATTTTCCACATCCTTTCCCATTGAATCTTGATTTCCTAAGTAAATGATAACCAAAACCATATCTATCGGCCATATCAGATTGAGTTAAAGGAGAGGTATATGTCACAATGTCATAGAAATCTGGTTTTATTGTCTCGATTTTTTCTTCAAGGAAAGCAGCAACAAAGTTACTTTTTAATTCCCTAGAAAGTGGAGAAGGAATAAAAACTTGTTTTTCAAACCCATTTTGTTCCTTCAAGAACTCTAAATCAGAAACTTTGTATTCTCCCATAAAATAAGGATTAAAATCCAATGTTCCCCAATCATCTTTAGTTAAAGAAGTAGATGGAGCTTAAACTTGTTTAACTTCAGGAGGTTTCTCAAGTTCCTTACTTGGTTGTATGGGTTCAGAAATCTTAGCATATTCCACATTTAAGCAAGGATTTGGCGCATCATCCACATGTAATGTATACATAAGATTGTTATAAATGAACCTAACCTTACAATGTAGAGTAGAAGGAATCGCATGCATAGTATGTAATGAAGGTCTTCCTAACAAAAGGTTATAATTGAGACGTCTAGGCATAACATGAATAGGTGTGTTAAGAAGGACTAGACCAACCTTAATAGGTAGTGTAATAATGCCCAAAGTTTTCTTTCCAATGCTATCAAATCCATGAATAGGGATATTATCCAGTTGAATGGTTGTAAGATCAACCTTAATAGCCTTAAGCATATCCATGCTACAAACATTAAGCCCAGATCCATTGTTAATTAATGTTCTGCAAATGATGCTCTGATTGATAGAAACAACAACCATAAGGGCATCATATTGATTATGCACCTCAACGGAAGGTAAATTGTCATCAATAAACACAATATGAGGTACAGGAGGCATAGTATGCATGCATTCCAAAACTGAATTAATATTCTCTTGGTTAGGAGGTGGAGCTGGAAGAGTAGATAAATATTTTTATAATGCCTCATGATATGTAGGAGAAGTTTGAAGCAATTCCAATAAAGATATCTTAGCTGGAGTAGCACGTAATTTCTCACCTAATTCATACTCCTTAAAGGAAGAAGTTAACCTAGGTGCTTGAGGAAGCACAGGTTGAGAAGGAGGCAAAGAGGCTGGGACAGTAGGTTGAGGATTATTTCGTTACGATAAGCATGTGAAACAGAATCAGTATTATCAAATAAATCCAAATGATCTTTAGGTTTACCCTTAATGTTATTCGAGGACACCAATTTACCATCATCAAAGGTTTAGGGAATAACATTCTACATGCCTCAATGTTGCAAATAGTGGAACATGAAGGTAACCATGCACACATCCCATGGTAAAGGTCAATTGGAGAAGTTATGGAGGAGGATGAAATAGGAATAGGATCCATGGAGATTCCATTTGAATCATTTTCATTCTCACTTCCATGTACCTCATTAAGGGATCTATTCTCTTGTACAATAAAATCCTCATCAAAGTATTCAAAACAAGAGTAATACATGTTGAACACAAAATAAAATTACAAGCATGTAAATGTTTTTGTGTTTTTAAAGATATTTTATATTTTTTATGTATTTTTGGAATATAAATGCAAGAGCATAAAAGAAAACCTACTTCTATATGCATGAAAGATATAATATGAAATGATGTAAATCTAACACCAAAAAGAAAGAGTTGTCTATTTCGAGTTCACCAAAATGTATGGTGTAAACATGGATGGCCTCCGAAATAGAGTTTGCACAATAGAGATTCATATATAAAAGAGACCTATGCCATAATTTAACCATTTACATTTAATTTGTAATTGATAAGGGATATAGATTTGTAATTGAAAGCAAATATTAATGGAGTAAATACCTACCTCACATCATAGAAGATCTGAAAATACCATTTTCTGAAGCTTGTGTTGAGTTTTTTGAAAATATGAGACCGGAATTGGAATGGAAATGCAGAGATGAACAAAACCCAGAAATCTTTTTCTGTTCTGACACAGTTTTGATTTGTACCCTCAAGTCAATGTCACCATGGACCCAGAATTTTTGATTTTGACCTAGGGAAGAATCAACCTAATAAGTCTCCAATAGGAAATCTATTTTTGGATCCCAGAAGTTTGTCGAAAAGGGTATCCGAATCTGCACTCCAATCCACTTTTTCTGAACCTGTAACTCCCGAAACAACACCAACAAATATCTGAAAAAGAGGGGTTTTGGGGTGGCTATATAGGGTTTTCCCTTAGTCAAACCCCCATTTTGGTAATCTCCACCTCCACAAATAGCCAAATATAGTAGAATGTATGTGTGTGTTGCTCTTGGAAAGAGATTCGAATGTGTAATGTCAAGATCTAATCCTCTAGATTAAAACTGTAACATGAATTGAAAATGAGAAAGAAATGCATAGATTTGAATATGATAAAGAAAGCATACCAAGCCCCCAAGGCTAAATTATTCTGACCAAACTCACAATCCATAATTTCTACCCCATGATGGTATCTTTTGAATGCTTCAATGTTGAAAATGGTGGATCCAAGAAGAAGGAAGGAAGGAAGAACTCTCTCTTGCTCCAAAGAAGATCCACAATGGCTTGTCCACAAAAATCCTTGTATGTATCAATGCATCATCATATCTTGTCCTTCTATATCATCCTCTTACTTTCTTGCATCATCATCATGTCATAATCGTAATCTCATCATATCATCTTATGATTTTGTTTCATGAACAAATGAAGGCAAAAGAGAGTGTTTATATAGAGATCTCAATATAGACCTCCTAGGGTAATGCAAGGGACCCAAATTCAAATTTCACCTTGAATTATGGTCCAATTATAATCACCAACCAAGGAGGGGATGTATTAATCCAAATATCAGGGAAAACACTTCTACATCCAGACCTGAGGACCTATTTTATGTTTTAGAACCCCGATAAGCTCCAGTTTTGAAAGCGGGGACATCCTCCTAATAGCGGTCAAGGTCAACCTCAACCTTGACCTAGGTCAAGGATGACCTGGACCTTGACCTCGGTTAAGGTCAACCTTGATTCTGACTTAGGTCAAAATCGACCTCAACCCAGACTTGAGGTTTCAGGCCCGTCTCCTTGGGAAATCTGCAGGATTCCCAGGTCAACTGGGGACCCAGGAAGGTGATAAAACACACCAGAATGCTGGATAGAGGCACAAAGGCCTAAGAGAAGGTATGATAAATATTTAGGAGAGCCAATACATAGGTTCTACTTAAAAATGGAGTCATAGAAAGGGAGATTAACGAGGACCAAAAGGATCCTAACCCTAATTTCACCTAGAAATGTAGAATCAAGTGCATGTGCATCCTAAATGAAAATCTAATATGAAAATATACTAAACGAGGGTGCTAAACCTAGCAAAATGGAAGTGCTTCCATTTTAAGACGATACAAAATGGTAGATTAGATTCACTTCCATAGTTAGTGTTGAATCTTGCACTCTCATCTTTAGATTAATCTCATTTGATTCTAGTTGCTAATCTCTTGCATTTACATTCTTAGAATAGGTTTTTCATTTTCATTGATCATTTAAGAGATTTGGGGTAAGTTTCACATACTTGTGCTCAAATATTCATCCTTTTTCATTTATCATAGTGGGATTTTATTGCACTGTGTTGGGAGAGCACAAACACAAAATCTATAAGAGAAAATCAAACAAGTATTGGGTGCACTTGTTTTAGCTCATCAGCGGTTGTAGTGAATATTTAGTTGTATTTCAAGTTCCTTGAATGCTTTGATTCCTTTGTATTTCTTTTCTTTTCATGTTTTGACTTGTTGTGCAGCTGCAGGTATTTTCATTGCATAAAAGAACATATTGTCGATTCTTATATTAGGTAGTAGTACCAAGGGTTTGTTCTGAGTGCCGTGAATATTTTTAATATGTGAGAGACCATTTGAGCCATGAACAAAGTGATGAGATTGCTTTGACTTCTTCTACTACCAATGGAGAAATTTAGGGACAAGGTAATTTGTTCATTGCCTTCTTAAGTAGGTAAATTCCAAATGATGAAAATAAGATCACCCGAAGGGAAAATCATTTTAAATCCAAACACTTTAGTTAGCATAGCTATATTAGATTGGTCAGTTTAATTTTATAAAAATTGATTAATTTATTTTATGAGAATGGATAACCTATTATATGAAAGGATCAAAAGACATGTGCGACATATTTTTTAGACTATTCTTAGAAGTATGATCTGCTATGATATTTTGACCGTAAGAAAAATATAGAATTCGAGGCTTTTAATTTTCCCCCAACCCAAGTCACACTCTTGATAAAAACCTGGGACTAATCTAGACTAACCTCTCAAGTTGTTTGTGTGGCTAGTGCTTCTGATTATATGTTGACTCATTTTTTTTACAATTTTCTATCTTAAAGATTATTTATTATGCTTACATATCAAAGGTAAATAATTTCTTTTTTTCTTCATTGGAATTAGAATGTGCCTTGATCTCTTGTTTATCTAACTTCAAGCTAAGTGTGCCTATACAATTATTTGGTCATCTAAGTTCTATGTTAAGAATTTTTTTTTGCAATATTTGATGTAGATAACTATATTTTATTTCCAAATATCAAAGGTAAATAGTTCCCTTTTTATCTTTGTTGGACATATTAATGAATTGAAGGCATTTATTCTCTAGTCCCATGGACATTAGCAAATTTAAGTCAACTTAAATTTGTCTTGCATCAAAATTCCTATTACTCTATTGAATCCTACAAAGTATGTTGTCAAAACCAACCAAATAAACCTAATCCCTATAAACATATTATATACATTCATATTAAAAAATTGGGTAATACCCAAAAATCACAAACAAAATAACCTGACAATGTTAGGTATAGATTGTCACGCCTCGCTATGGAACCCGGAAGGACAAAGCAAAATACCTCTAAAGCAATAAGCAAGAATGTATATTTTTATCAATTATGAGATCGTATGCATTAACTTGAGATATAAAGGTTTAACAACTTAGGTCCTCCCTAGGATCCCTAAAGTTGACTATTATCAACTTTTATCCATTCCAATAGAAAGATGTTTAATATATCTAATTCTAGGTTTATTGCATTACACAAAATATATATTTAAATGGGTCTATTAAACACTTCATACATGAGTTAAATTTTAACATAGTGAGCTTTCCATATAACCAATTTAAAGTAAAGAGAAGATTGTTTCCATAGACTTTTAACATTTCCTTTGAAGTACAACTTTTCATACATGTAAATCATTCATAAGCTCAAGTAATAATAAGGTATTTGCAAATCCAAAATGATATATTATTTCTTCCTTTAATGAATTTATACCATCACACTACATAATAATGAGACATCATAATCCTATCTTACTTTCAAGAGTTTCATGAACACAAAAGATTTTCTTTCCTTGCCAAATATATCAATTACACAAAAGAGATTCTTTCCCCCTTTTCCTTTCCCTAAACACCCAACCCATTACATAATTTGAAGTAAATCAAAGATTGGTTACATTCATCTCCCTTTCAAGAGGTTACATTTACATCATTATGAATACATTACATTTATCACAAATGATAATTACAAAGAAAAGTCTTCATCTACAAATCTGGAGGAAGCATAAGCAAGGAACATCTAAATCATTATGAGTAATACCTCGATAAAGAAAGATTAAACACCCAACCACGTAGATCCTAAAAAGGTCCACTCCCCCATCCTAGGAGATAAATACCAAGATCCACGAAAGAAGGAAGCAACTAGGATACTCCTAAGGTAGTCATAACCTTTCCCAAAGCATATCAAACTGAAGGAATACAAAATCACAAGACCCCTAGAGGTATGACCGCTTTAGTAGGAACCCTAAGATACATGCTAGGTGAGCATCATCGCATATCCCTCACCACTTGGTTCCTTGTATTAGCCACTCTGGCCCCGACCCCCAAGTAGGCACAGGCCGAACTGAACACCTTTTGTGAGGACAAGGTTGTTCGATTGTGCATGTTAGAGTAATCACTTATTAATTAAATCATGTTGATTTAATTAGTTAAGTTATTTTATTACTCTTTAGTGCTTAAGTTTCTCTTAGGTGCATTAGTAATTAATTCTTTTATTAATTATTAATGTGCAACCTATATTTTATCTCCTTTAGGGTTTCGTTCACCTTTTTAAGGTCAAACTTATAATTATTGTTTCATAACTTGGAATATAATTTTTCTCTCACCATTTTTGAGTTATTCTGAGTTCTATTTTTTCCTCCTTCATGCTTCTCTCTTGTAACAGGTTTCTTGAATGCAGGTGTTCTTCGGGTTCTGTAGATTTCTCTTTCTCAAATCCTACATGGTATGATAGAGCTTTACTACTGCTGCTTGTTCTGGTGTTTTCTGAAGCAGTAATTCGAAGGAGAAAACCTTAGTTTTTTGGGGGGTTTTTGTCATCAATCTGGGGATAGATTTTTTTGGAGCACTTTGGACAAAAACCAACCTCGTGGTTGAGTCCAGAAGGCCCAAAAACCCCTATTTTGATATAAGGCATGACATATTTGGCCTACTGTGCCTCTGGAGAAAACTTTTGGCCTCCAAGGCTGTTTGGGCACGTTTTTCAAGAAAAAAATGATAAAAAATAAATTAAAAAAATAAACAGAAATTTATTTTTTTTTTTCAAAAAAAACAAAAGAAACACTTCTTTTATAAAGTTTCAAAAAGCTTTTGTAAAATTTTAAAAAAAAACTTTGAAAAGGTGTGTACCTTTTGGAAAGCATGCCTACCTATGCAGCAGTGATGTCAGCGGCCGCAGGTCACAAATGGTGATTAAAATTGATGGTCATGAAACTGTCACACAATTTGACACTTCTTCAAAAAAGGCAGCCTTTAGTGTTTTGGCCATATCTTGAGCTTACAAGGTCTAAATTTGAAGTTTCATATACCATTGGAAAGCTCTTAACAAGCCAGTTCTCCTCAGATGGGTTTAGTAAGCAAATTTGGCTATTTGAGTACCTATATTTAGTATCAAATTTGTGGCTTATGTTCCCTCCTCAGTACACCAAGTTTTGATCTAAATGTAGCAAGGTCAAATTTTTCTATTTTTTTTTCATTTAAAAGAGTTATCATGGGTTTCTGTACTCACCCTTCAGTTGTTATTTTGGAATGGGGTAATTATAAGTCATGGAAAAATGGTATACTTACACATTGTAGGTGACTTAATTTTTTTTCCTTATTTGTATGATCTCATACCTAAACCAACCACTTTAGAGGGAAAATTAGCATGGGATATTATTAGAGATAACATAGTAGGACTTATATTGTCTAGTGTTGATCATGACACTGTGTTGGCTATATCAGACATTGATTGTCTTCGCCCACTTTGGACACATCTTTGGGAGATCTATGGAGACCCTAATATCTCTCCATTCCTAGAGAAACCTACTTCAGATTTTCTCTTACCCATTGCTTGGAGAGAGAATACACCCTTTTATCATGATACTTTAGAGAAGTTTTAGTATTTAGACACCCTAACATCTTCTGATGGATCAGAGGCTTGTCTCACAGTTCCTACTTTTCAGACTGAGACTTCATCAACATCTCCTGTTGTTCCCGATTTAGTGCAATAGGGCATCATTCACCTTCCAAACATAGCTACTTTGGACTCTTATCTTGCAGACATATCCTTCTCGTTTGTTGAGTCTTATATTGCAGATTTGGAGGATTATTTTGAGGGCATTCATCTCCTCTACCTTGACAGTCAGGTTATCATTGTTCACCCACCATTATTAGTGCATTCAACAGTTGGATTTTAGGATTCTCCACATCAGTTTGTATTTGACATCATTTATTTTAGCTAAGATAGAAAAATTCTTCAACATCCGATCATGGCACACATCTTGAGACTAATTGGTTCATCACTGTTTACAGGGTTTCTTCGACATCTTCCTTTGGATCCATTTCTTCCCAAGGGGAGGAATATAATTTTCCACTTCACGATCTCCTTTTGGATTTTACATCAGGCATCTACAATTGTGAAAGGAGTTTCTTCATTCTGGGGGGGCTTTGGTGTCTCATCCCTCTCTCATGGGGGGGCTGGTTATACTTATGGTTTTGAGAGAGTCTCTTGAGCCATTTATTTTCTTCTTTTTTCTATCTCTTTTTGGAGAGGGGTTTTTCCCACTGGGTTTTCTCCTTTGTCTCCATTTTACAAAGATTTACTTGTATTGGGTACCTGATCAGGCCTTGTTGTCGGGACTCATTTCTTTCTTTCATAGCTGTGATAGGTTAGCTTACCCACTGCGCTTAGCTTAAAGGGGGGTGTTAGAGTAATCACTTATTAATTAAATCATGTTGATTTAATTAGTTAAGTTATTTTATTACTGTTTAGTGCTTAAGCTTTCTCTTAGGTGCATTAATAATTTATTTTTTTATTAATTATTAATGTGCAACCTAGATTTTATCTCCTTTAGGGTTTCATTCACCTTTTTAAGGTCAAACTTGTAATTATTGTTTCATAACTTGGAATATAATTTAAATGCTCTCACCATTTTTGAGTAATTCTGAGTTCTGCTTTTTCCTCCTTCTTGCTTCTCTCTTGTAACAAGTTTCTTACATGCAGGTGTTCTTCAGGTTCTGTGGATTTGTCTTTCTCAAATCCTATAGTGCCAACATATAGGCACCTTCTCCCACTCCCATCCTTATCATGTGCTAGTGCTAATGGCATGGGTGGGGCATTAATTTATTTTATTCAATGTTTAATACCATCCCTATTAGTTTATTAGTGTTTTCACTTGATTAAGGTAACTCAACAAGGGGTTTCCCTGGTACAAGCCACTTAGGGCCACAACCCCTCACTATGATCCACTCATATAGTGTTCTTAGGTTCCCTACCCACAAAAAACATCAAAAGAAACACAAGATACCCATAATACAGTAACCATGAAGACATACAAGTATTGCAACATCAATTGGTTGGGTTTAGGTAAACACAAGTTGCCCCAATCCAGTGCACAACCCTACACCCTAATATGGCTTCCAGAATGATCCAAAATGTCTAAGTAGGCATAAAAATGCACCAAACATAAGGGTGCCAGCAAGAAGTTGAGTCTACTTTTTGGCCAAAAAGTGGAACTACTTTTCCTATTTTTTCAAATTCATCCTGTTTGAGATGAATATTTGAAGCACTTAGAGATTGAATCTTAAAATAATTCAGTAATAGAAGTTGTAGTACTCGAAGTCTACTTGCTACATATGTAATTTATTATAGTACCCAGATGATAAAATTTAATTTTCAATAGACATTACTAAAAACCACATTTTAAAAGTCACTGTTTCAGGACCATATTATGCTCGTGTACGACAAGCAAAATTTGATCTTAATGAAACTATTTCTCTTAATCCTTTTGGGAAATGGTATGCAACACAGTTAAGATTAATGACAATATTTTTTAATATTTTGTGTGGAACATTTTTTTTTATTAATTTTTTATTGGGCATAATTGTTATTTTTAAAATCTCTCGTGTATGGAAAGCATAATTTGACCAAAACATATATTTTTAAAATTTTTTTTTTTAAAGTGTGTAGAATTGTCTCTAGTTTGATGTCATATAATTTTTTCTGTGAGAAACTTTCAAATAAAAAAGTTATTACAATAACAAAATAGCCTGTTATCTTTAGTTTGTGGACCTTTTTCAGTAGAAATTCAATGAAAAATAGAAATTTTAATCAAATTTTAAAAAAAATTACATATTTAGAATTTGCACAGTCTGATCTATAATGGGTTTTTATTTTGTCAAAATATTCCACTCAAAAAGTCTTCAACTATATGTCTAAAGTCTTTATTTTGTATGGACACTAGTAGAGCCTTCAAGTTGCAAGTCAAACTAGGTCTAAGGCTATGGTTCGGCTACCCAAGCCTCTTTCCAAACCAAAATCCAACTGTAAAAGTGGGCTTTAAATTCAAAAAATTTAGAAATGGGATCTCATTTTGTAAACGTTACCCCATTTACCTTTTTTAAATGCATAACATATAAATGAATCGATGGAAGGTTTTCTTTAAAAAATAATATTTTTTCAAAACGGGATCCCGTTTTATTTTTTGAAACGTGATCTCATTTCTAAAATTTTAGGCTCAGGACCCCGAAGCCAGTGATTTTTTTAGTGGCTAATATTCACCAATTGGCTAATTTTTTAAATTTGAGAGTCCAAATTTGGCTAATAATTCAAGATTTAAGGTGACCTAAATCGCCAAACTTTTACAAAATTTTATTTCAGAAATATTTAAATCGCCAAATAATTTATTTTATTAAAAATTTGAACTCAAATATTCGACTAATATTTGATAGATGGTTAGATTCAATTCGCCTAAATTTTATCAGTTATTATAGAAATCTAAATTAATTCACCAATAATATATCATAACTATAAGTTATAGTAGGGTTGTGTCACCAATATTAGT
>MU226997.1:275659-305541 GCA_018584345.1 Thuja plicata
ATACAAATAATTTGTTTTCCCAAAAAATTGAGAGATTTGCCAATAGAAATTAATTTTTTTAAAAATAAAATGAAAGATTCGCCAGGATTTTATATATTTTTCTAGAGGGGGGTTTCTTAAAGTTATCATTGCCTAAAGCTAAACGCGACCCCGTTCATTCTAAGCGGGAAACCATTTTGTTGAGTGTGATTTCACGAATTTGGCTAAGTATGAAAGTTCCGCCTTAAGTGGACTCATCTTCTTTCTTCAACCCGTAATAATACTAGAGAAATCAGTCATCCAAAAAGTCAAGCATAAGATTTGATCAGCCTCGGTTCAAAATGGAAACCCTAAACATCAAAAAACTCCTTAAATGGCCCTGATGGAGGTTCTACATTGTTGGTTATTGTTCCTACGCAGTTGTGGCTTGAAACAACGTAGTTAGAGAAGGTCATGCGCAATTGTTCCTGTCTTCTGCATAGTTGGTCACGAGAACTACACAGTTGATCCCAGAGCCGCACAGTTGGTCAATTACTATGCATGCTTGAAGGCAACAAGTTATAGCTTTGTCTTACGGGTAAAATTGGACATAATGAGGGCCCTATAAGAAAAATGAGGAAGACATAGTTGATATCTCCTTGTTTCCCTTCCAAACCATTCATTAAACCCGTCTTTCCCATATGATCAATCTGTCAAAATTTATAGCTTCCACATAGGTCTGACTGAAGAAATTAATAAAATAAAACATTGAACACCATCAACTTGATCCTACTCATTCCTAAAGGATTCTAAAGACTTCTGAGCATCTTATAACATATCAGAAGGATAAAAACATGATGTTACAAGAAGATTTGAACAAAATATGATACACTCATATAGCTTTATATAGAAAGAATAATTCATCTATGCATATTTCATTTAACATATTTCCTCTAAGGAATCCTTTCCATCAATGAGACTCCAAACTCACTAGACACATAAATATAACACCACATATTAAATTTTCCTATGATTAGAGAAGGGAAAAAAAATTATACACACATGGAAAAAAACATCAAGCACATATGGATGATCCCCTTCCAGGATAGATCCTACCTAGAGTCCTGTGGAGAAACTGTTAAGGGAGAAATCCTTGATCTCTACAGCCAATTCTATGTCCTCCTTCAGGATATACAACCACGAACTCTCCTATTGGATACTACAAAATCTCACACTATAAAACCATAGAGATAGTATATTTATCCCAACAATATTACAAGAGTGTCTTCCGTGAAATTTTCGTTCTCATTCTTCCACCAACCTCCTCCTTTCCAAACTCATCCCATAAGTATCTTACAGGAGTGATTGCACGATAAAATTCCAACTATTGCAACCATCTACAACCAATTGGTGGTTAATATTTTAGAGTTTAATTATTAAATTATTCATTAGTTGCAGGATATTCACACATAATGTCCTATTATTAACATTCTTTAATTTATTTCTTTAGTAACTATTACCGCAGATTATCTTTAACACAAAGTATATATATTTACTATCTCTTACTTTACTTTTATTTACCCTAGGGCCATCAAGGAATTCCTCTCAAGGTAAATACTTAATAAGTTAATAATTACTTTAGTATTTCCATATAATCTTTATAACAATATTTTTTAATAAATTATAAATAGATTTATTTATTTAATGGGTATATGCACCAAGATGGGGAACCAAAAAGGTGCCAAATACCTTTTTGGTCCCCTATACACACATAGTGTGTGTGCCCTATAGGGTGCACACCCTATGGCTTAGGCAATCCAAGCCATAGGGTGTGCGCCCTATAGCCCGCATGCCCTATGGCTTGGGATTTTTAAACCATAGGGCGTGCGCCCTATTAGGTTTTGTATAAACATAGGGCAGCCACTTTTGTGGCTCATTTTGTTTGCCCAAACCCGCGGCTAGCAAAAAAATAGAGATAACAACATGTACGTGATTCATTGTGGGCTTTGCTCCATCAAACTGAAGCAAAAAATGGCTCCACAACCTCATCAAGGTCAAACTGGAAGAAGAGGTAAGTGATTCTACAACCATGTATCTTATTTGTATTGAAATTTAGGTTTACCTTTTAGTTTCAATCAAATTTGATTGTTTAAGTTTCTTGTCTTAAATTTTATGTTTAATTAGACTTTAAAATAGATTTTATTTTAATTTCCAGGAAGGAATGATCTCCCCACAGAAAATCATCAACCAAACCCTCCATCTTCTCCTCATGAACAAATGGATGTTGAAAATAACCAAGAAAATGAACCCCAACCGCCTTCACCAATCGATAAACCTCCTCCTAGAACACATGAAAACTTGATAAACAAAATAGAAAAAGGGAAAACAGAAATAGAATATTTAATTAGGAGGTTAAAAGATTCTATTGGTACAAATCCTAGAAGGGAAACACTTTCAAAATCATCAGAATTAATCTTGACCCACGTAGGTTCAGTTAGTGGGAAAATAAATTTATGGCACGACAAAAGAGAAGAACAAAAACAATATTATGTAAATAAATTATCATATGAGGACATAAAAAAAGAAATAAATCACAAAAGCCGACATTTGCAAACTCTTTAAAAATCCAGGGGAAACTAAAACTTTTAAACCTACAACAATGAGGATCCCAATTCATTGGTGCCTGAATGAAGATATAAAAAAAAAACTTTTGGGACAGATGGTGGATAGTCTTTGATTCCCCTCCCTATAACAATCATGAGGTTCCTATCTATTTCATGAGGAAACTCTATTGTGAGTTTGTGCTAAAGGAAGTGCCAAATTATTTTGACTTTCTAGAGTCTCAGAGTAGAGGTGGGGGGTCATTATTTGATAGACATATGGCACATCATGACCCTAATACACCAAGGTTTCCCAGTGGCAAGCCACAGGTGGATCATGTTAGTATTCCTTCCAATGTGAAGGAACATGTGGAGGTGGACACACTAGGAAAGATTAGTGCTCTGACACAGACTCTCATTCAGTGTGTCACTCCTCTAGTTGAGGGTGACCATGGTCGGTCTGCGAGGGGTCATTATTGTCATTCTTGTGGATCCCTATGCACATTTGGTACTGCCGAGAGAGAGGAAGATGATGATGGACTGATGACTGATGATTTTCTCAATGCAACATTTGGCATTGATACATAGGTAAATATTTGCAAGTTCATTGAATTTATTAGATCATATTTCATTTTTAAATGAATGAATTTAATTAAATTAGTATCTATTATTTATGATGAAAATTCAGGGAAAGAGTGTAAGTTGTAGTGGCAATGATACCCCAGACCCCTTATACACTACATCGTCAACTCCACAAGTATGTATCGAATAAAATATTTTTTAAAGTATACATTTGATTATTCTATAATTATATGGATGTTTTTTCTCATAACTTATTGTGCATGTACATTAGTTCACTGTTGGACCATCGATGTTGACATTAGACAACGAATAGCCTCGTTCACATTTCGTTGAGGTATATTTATTTGCATGTTAATTTGATTTACTTGATTATATTTAATTAATAAATGAATGAATAACTAAATTAGTAGATAAATTATGATCAAAATCCAAAGTCAAAGTTATCATGGCAATGATCACATTCCTTCACCTGGCTTTGTGGCGACATCATTTAGTCCACATGTATATATATGTAATAATGCATTATAATTAACAAGTCAGTGGTTTGTTCTTATATTAATGGTTTTCTTATAAATTACCATACTTGTGCTCTAGTTTATTGTTGGAGCTACGACATCGACACCACACACTGAAGGATGTGGTGGCACCTTTACAGAGGTATCATTTATTAATTAGTGGGGTTGTAAAATATTATAGGTATTCTTGATAACTACATAATACTCATGTTTCATTTTCAATTATTGACATCAGAGACTCCTCCTTTTGTTCATGATAGTTTGAATCATGGTGTAACTATAGCTATAGCTAGTTCTGACGCATTGACTGAGGTATGAAAGAGATTAATTAATTAGAATTGTTATTTTAATATTTTGTATTGAAAATTTTAATGATATTCGTGTATGTATTTTAAATATTATTTTGATCATTGTTGTAGGGACTCATTACTCCAGATCATCAGCGTGCCCCTTCGGTGGATGTACATAATGACTATTTGGTAGCGGTAAGATAATATTTTATTTTATGTCATCCTATAATTAAATTCCTATTTACATTAGTTATTTATGTTTATACTTGTTATTTTATCAGCTTGAGCTGCAGAAGAGTCTAGACAGGAGGACTAGTGAGCGCACTTGGAAGAGTACTGCATCTCCATTGATGTGATGATTGAAGACAGCCCGGCATTTGTTTTCTTCCCCTTCCTGAAAATGACTAGATTAGGGATAATCATTGTACGCCACTATGGCATTACTGGATATATTTTTGTATATTGTATAAGTGACATGTTCTATATCCTTTTGGCTTTCACGACGCCAATTTAGCTTTATTGGACATATTTGATCTATGACATTATTGGACATATCTATTGGAGTTGATTAAAAGTATCAACCCAAAGCTCCCAAGAATCACCTGCATGCAAACCTATCACAGAAAGAGAGAAGCAAAAAAGCTATGTAGGCCAAAAATCACAAATCAATGGAAGAGGAAACATATTGTGCAAACAATGTAGAAAAACTCTTAATGCAATAACATCCTCAATTAATTAATAACCGTCGAATATAATAATTTACAAAGAGGGAATCCTTATAAAAGGATATCGAAACCCTAAAGGAAAATCTAGGATGCATAATAATAATTAATAAAAGAATTAATTATTATATACCTAAAGTTTAGCTTAAGTAAAAGAGAGATAATAAGTGACTTAATAATTAAATCAATATGATTTAATTAATAAGTGGAATCACTTTATTACTCTAACACCCCCCTTAAGGTAAATATAGGGAGAAGCTAAAAACCTAAAAACAACTACTGAAAGCAGGAAAAAAATGGGTCCCGGCGACAAGGCCTGATGAGGTACCCAATACAAAAAATCTCTGTAAAGAGAAAAGGAGAAAACCCAGTGGGAAAAAAAGTAGAATATTTATTTTTTTATTGAAGAAAAAACATAAAATAACCCTACATTTTTTTGTTTTAAAAAAAATATAGGGCTGCCATTTTCTCTCTCCTCCATGCAACTAGACGACATGAAAAATGAGGTAGCACAAAAATCAAGATGACACAGAAATTGAGGCGACATGGAAACTGAGGTGATTTTTTGCCTCGTAAAGCGTGCCAAGAAAAACAAATAGGGCCCTAATTTCAACTGTGTCCAAATAAGACATGTCTTATATGAAAATAGGGGTTTTAGGGGCATTTTGGACATAACCCAGATGTCAGTATTTTCTCAAACTGACCCAAACAAAAAATACTCCCAAAAACCACTAAAATCTGAGATAAAAACCTCTCAAAAACATAGTTTTAAAGAACAAGGCCAAATCTCTCATGAAGAGAACATGGGCATGAAGATCTGGAGCTCTGATACCATATTGGAGTTGATGAAAACTATCAACCCATAGCTTGCAAGAATCACCTGCATGCAAACATGTCACAGAAAGAGAGAAGCAAAAAAGCTATGGAGGCCAAAAATCACAGATCAATGGAAGAGGAAACATATTGTGTAAACAATATAGAAAAACTCTTAATGCAATAACATCCTCAATTAATTAATAACCATCAAATAGAATAATTTACAAAGAGGGAATCCTTATAAAATGATACCGAAACCCTAAACGGGGAACCCTAAAGGAAAATCTAGGTTGCATAATAATAATGGTAATTAATAAAAGAATTAATTATTATATGCCTAGAGTTTAGCTTAAGTAAAAGAAAGATAATAAGTGACTTAATAATTAAATCAATATGATTTAATTAATAAGTGGAAACACTTTATTACTCTAACAATATATGTGTGTGTGTGTGTGTGTGTGTGTGTGTGTGTGTCTTCATGCTCTACGAATATATCATGTGTATTAATGTAGACTAATTTATATTTATGTGGATGTCTTATGCTTTGTAAATTGCTTATGTCTTATATTTATGCTTGTACATGTATCTATGTATATTGTTAATGAATGATTCACACTTAATGAGAATATGCATGTTTCATTTCATAAACATAGACTCGTAATTTTCATTCCAACACTTTAATGAAATAATAATAGTTCATATAAGATCAAAAATATCAATCCTACCCAATTTTAGTCCTATTGGAGCATTTTGACCACCTAGACCTATTTAGGGCACTATAAGAATGTTAAGGGATGCACTAGTACATTGTGGTCCCAAATGTTGGAATGAGTTGCGAAGCATAAAAAATTTATCCCTGGCCTTTACATGTCAAATTGAAGGTGTTAGCGGCAAGGGTTCGATGCCACGACGAGCGGTTTTCAAGATATGCAATGTGTCAGCTTTCAACTGTGCAACATTGCAAGTTTTTGCATCAACCAAGATTGGGTCGCAAATTAAAATGGAAGTGAATATCCAAAATTTGAGATAGGTTATTGTATACCTCTATGATATGGTCCTGTAGCACTTCAAGGCTCATTGATACCCCTCAGAAGCTTCAAAAAATAGACTCCTGAATATCGGCAATTTTGTTGCCTGGTGCACCTTGAGGGACACTTGGCTCCATAGTGGTTGGAAATGTTTGATCCTCTTTGCCTCCGTGACAGGGTTATTCCTAGCATTCAACCAACATTCCAAATTTTTTGGCGGAGATGATTTGATGCCACAACCAGCGGTTTTCAAGATATGCAATGTGTTAACTTTCAACTGTGCAACATTGCAAGTTTTTGCATCAACCGAGATTGGGTCATAAAATGAAAATGGAAGCCAATCTCCAAAATCCAAGATAGGTTATCGTAGGCCTTTGTAACAAAGTCCTATAGCACTTGATGTCTCATCGATACCCCTCGGGAGCTCCGAGAAATAGACTCCTGAATATCGGCAATTTTGTTGCCTAGTGCACCTTGAGGGACACTTGGATCCATAGCGGTTGGAAATGTTTGAAACTCTTTGCCTCCATGATAGGGTCATTCCTAGCATTCACCAAACATTTCACAGCTGTTGACAGAGATGGTTCGATGCCACGACAAGTGGTTTTCAAGATATGCAATGTTTCAACTTTCAACTACGCAATATTGCAAGTTTTTGCATCAACTGAGATTGGGTCGACAAATGAAAATGGAAGTGAATCTCCAAAATATGAGATAGGTTATCATAGACCTTATTTACATAGGTCCTATAGCATTTGATGCCTCACCAATACCCCTCAGGAGCTCTGAGAAACATACTCCTGAATATCGACAATTTTGTTGCCTGGTGCATCTTAAGGGACACTTGGCTCCATAGTGGTCGGAAACATTTGAGCCTCTTTGAATCTATGATAGGGTCATTCTTAGAATTCACCTGACATTCTACAGCTATTGGTAGAGACGGTTCAATGACACAACAAGTGGTTTTCAATATATGCAATGTTTCAACTTTCAATTGCGCAACATTGCAAGTTTTTGCATCAACCGAGATTGGGTCGACAAATGAAAATGGAAGAAAATATATGAAATATGAGATAGGTTATCGCATGCCTCCATGACATGGTGCTGTAGCACTTGATAGCTTGTCGATACCCCTTGAGAGATCTGAGAAACAGACTCCTGAATATCAGCAATTTTGTTGCCTGGTGCACCTTGAGGGACACTTGGCTCCATAGCGGTCGGCAATGTTCAAGCTTCTTCGCCTCTATAATAGGGTCATTACTAACATTCAACCAGCATTTTGGAGATTTTGGTGGAGATGGTTCGATGTCACGATGAGCATTTTTCAAGATATGCAATGTTTCATCTTTCAACTGCGCAACATTACAAGTTTTTGCATTAATTAAGATTGGGTCGACAAATGAAAATGAAAGTGAATCTCAAAAATCTAAGATAGTTTATCGCAGGTATCTATTGAGGTTTAGAATTACCACCCCAACTCAGGTATTGGGGCTTTTACAGTATTCTATCCTAACAATGGAAACCTTCTCTAGCTGTGGGTAGACTATGATTGAGAAGGAGTCTCTAGATTCTAGGCCAGTTCCTATTTGATATGGAATATCACCTCCTGATTGGTAACTTAATGGGAAAAGGGAAAAGGAAGCTTTTGAAAGAAAAAACTATAATTAAAAGTGGGGTGATACACCAAAATTGGGTTCAAACTTTGTTTTGGACAATAATGTAGAAATCCTAACTTATATTCCTAAGTTTGATACTTTGAATCTCTGATCAACATATAGGCTTACAAATCTTACTATTAGGGTTGAACCACTAATAGCTTGACTAATAAACAAACATACAAATTTCTTACAAGGCTTTGAATTTTTTATTACCTATGGAAGGAATATAAAACTCACTTCTTTTGGATTTAAATTTAATGAAAAACACTTGCAAGAAAAGATGAAAAACAAGATGTGAAACCCAAACTCAAAAGGATATAGGAAAAAAAGGAATGTCTGCTTTATTATCCTCCAAAATTATGACAAAATAGGTTACAAGAATGGTCTCCAAAAAATCTAGGAATAAGAAGTTCACTATATGCCCTTTCACAAACATCTGCAACCCAATGGATACAAAATGCATAAAAGGGCTATAGGAATGAGATAGTTCACTAAAAGCTCTTCCTTCTAAAATTCTTTTTAACATGATGCAAAGGATCAACTATATAGCCCACATGGATTAATTTCAAAAAAAAATTCCCTTCAAAAGTCCTTTATAATAGCAAGCCACTAAATCATAAGGCCTAACAAGTACCCTAAATCAAGCCCTAAGTTTAGCCCCCTAAAGTTGGCAAATAAAAGATACATCTCTTAATACACTCCCCAGCCCTATTACATGATATATCAAAATGCCTAACCCTGAATGCATAAACCCTAACCCAACAGTGTAGTATGGAAACCTAACTCCACTAATCAACCCAACACCATGGCATGAGGAAACCCTAACTTTGCATCAACCCAACCATAATATAAGCAAGTTGATGTAACTCAAGCTCAATGATCGACAACAACTCATAGCTGATATAAACAAATCACTGAAAAGATGGAATGTTGTCTTCATAGCATGAAGGTATTGTCGTGGCACTATGAAAGGAATGTCAAGGCAGGCACTCTAAACTAACATTGCATTTTCTTCATTTGTTAGTGGACTTCAAAACTGGGTAAAACATATTGCATAGTATTTTTTATCTTCATTGCACTTAGGGTTTTTCTCCTCTGTGGCGCCGACATGCTTGTTTGAACATGTAACTTGAAAGCCATAATCAATGGTGCTGAATCTACTTATGGAGTATGTGAAGAAGCTTGATCTTCTTGGGCTCTATAGGAAACCATGGGCTTGAACTTGATCTGCCATAACAAATGGCACATTTTATGGATTTCTATTGGATTTTGGGATTTGTTTGCTTCAAACTTTAAATTTTCAAGAGCTCAGGCTCTGTCAACTATGAGTTAAGCCCCGAGGATTTCAATATGTAGTGACATCTGTAGAGTGACTTGCAAAGCTCGGGCTCTAGATAGTTTGAAGCCATAACAGATGGAGCTGGCTTTACTTCAAACTGGGACTTGAAGCTAGTAGTTTTTAACACAATCACTGTAAGCTTAGAGTGAATCTAAGTTGTGGTTGAGAGGTGTAAAGTGATCCATGAAACACGGTCTCAAAACTAGGCATATCTCAGCCACTGCTTCAGACTCATTCCTAGCTTATGGTGAACTTAGCACAAATCTTGCAGTGGTCGCGGATTTCTCTGTTGAACTTCAAGGAGCTTAGGCTCTATTTCTTCTATTGTAACCCGCAACACTTGGCATCTTGTCTACATCTCTTCCAGATAAGTTACATCTTTCACTCTTGTTCACTCTGCATAAAATGAAAGCACTCTTCTTGTAACAAGTTGTAATCTTTTGCATGTTTATTCAAGAACTTGGGTTCTAGTAGCTCCATCTTTCTAGGGTATCTTTCATTGCATCTTTTTAAACAACCATTTAGGGTTTTTTGATATTACTGCTCTGCATGTTGAATATATTGTTTGACTACTTCAAAAGTCCACCACAGCTCTTTCTTTTCTGTTGTAACCCTAAACACTCTGAGTTACTCTATGTTGCTTTCTTGTTGTCTTGCTCTTCATTATTGCTCTATGTGTTCATTAATGTTAGAAAAAACAAAAAGAAGATACACCCACATAGTTATTATGGTGAACTTGATCATGTGCAAGTTTGATATGAACTCAGGTTCTGTTGCATGATTGTCTAGTCTGTATACAAATGCACTCCACTTAATGGTTTTAAAACATGACAACACTGTCATGAGCACAAAAACATGTTTGCTCTGTTAAGACCGAACCTTTACCTTCATTGTTCTGTCCGATTGATAAGCATAAGGGTTTTTATTTCCAGCATGTTTACAATGTTATAAAAACATTACAACATTCATTTTTACTGATGAAACTATGAGCATATCATATCCAAATGAAAAACATACATGTTCAAGACATTGTGAAAATGTTATTCCTCTTAGTGTAAAAACACACTGTTCTTTTAACTACATATAAGATAATACCCATGGGGTTCGAGCATGGACTCGTGACTCCCATGGGTAATACTCATAATAGGAACACTAATTTAAACATGTATGTCTCATTATCGTGATCTTATCCCTTGCATTGTATGCATGATGAACATTATAATTCAATATAGTAGTATAAGATGTATTTTGTCCAAATACCCTGCATAAATACATCTCTTGAAATTGCATTTTAGGCACGGGTAATGTACTCTCTTGAAGTCATAAATTGTTACAACATCATCTGAGTTCTTTGGATCATGAACACATTATTTTGATTGCTTATAATACAGTTGTTTTCTATGAATGTTTTTTTCCATGAAAGCATATAAACATACTATTGCTTTGATTCTTGCTCATTGATTTTTACTTGCAGCTCATATGTACATTGTTTTTTATGTTATGTATCTTCCATCCTTTGCAAATCTCACTATTTTATTAGTATAGACAGCAACATTTCATAACATAGAAAACATGATGATAACCAGGCATGTATTTTCCCAATATTGAATTTCAAAATGAGCTATTATGCCTTTTCTGCATTTGTACACTCACTGTAACAACATTATATTCACCTCTTATTTGCATGATAATAGTGAACATTGTATCCTTCATTCCTGCATAATCTTGTTCATTAAGAACCCTTCCTTGCTCATGTGTCTCCTGCAGCATCCTAGATCCTTTTCTGCATTTGCATACTCCCTCTTCAAGAACATGACCTGTAACCTCTTGAGATGTGAACAACCTTTCTTTTATGTAATGGCTTATGTGAAGTTAGAGCATGGGCTTATGACTCTCATTACATTTTATTTTTTTATCTGCATTCAGTTACATGATCACCTATTGCACACATACCACCAATCAATCTGTTAGGTCAGCAAATAAAATGAATCACTCAATGTTTCTGAGTGAGTGTCATCTAGGATAACATTCATTTTTGAATGTTGGTTGATTCCTTTGTGTTTATTTAACTAATAGGTTGACCTAATTCTGAAAAAGGTTTCTCAGATAGAAAAATTAAGTCCCTTTTATTTAGATATTTGGTATGAAGACAAGAATAACATACATCAAAGTGACCATAAGTAGTAAAAGGTTTCATGTTTTAGAACAAGTCCCTTTAATACTATGTTTTAGATATTGTGGATGCACATTTTCTTGTGACATTGATTTCATCAGATTGATATGCAGCATTAGAAGAATTGATTGTATATTGTTTTTGTCCCATGTATTGCTTCTAGATCCAACTGGATCTAACACCCCTTTTCTCTCTCACGATGCAGGTGAAACCCTAAAGACCTAAATGAAGATGAAGACCTGGACTTGGGGACCTAGGACCCGACAGACAACCAACAAGCATTCAACAAACCACAAGGCAATGCATGGTACCCCTACTCCATACTTCTATCATGCTTTATATTCTACAAATGTACTCTTTTTCTTGACATGAAAAGTGAAATATGAAAATACACTTGTATATTACACCCAATTTGAATGCACAATGTAATTGATTAGTTATAAGTTTTGAAATTTTGGAATGTGATCAATACTCAGTGTATAATGATGATACTTGATAATGAATGTAACAATAAAATGTTAATCAATAATATATGAAGGATGGTATTAATTAGACTCCTAAAAATGCAATTTTTTTCCTATTTGTAGTTGTTTTGTTGTATGTTGTTATTTAGGGTAACAGTATCCATGACACATTCCTGTAGCACTGGATGAATCATCGATACCCCTCGGGAGCTCTGAGAAATAGACTCCTGAATATCGGCAATTTTGTTGCTTGGTGCACCTTGAGGGACACTTGGGTCCATAGTGGTCGTCAATGTTCGAGCCTCTTTTCCTCCGTGAAAAGGTCATTCCTAGCATTCACAAGGCATTCTGGAGTTGTTGGTGGAGATGGTTCGATGCCACAATGAGAAGTTTTCAATATATGCAATGTTTCAGCTTTCAACTGTACAACATTGCATGTTTTTGCATCAACCGATATTGGGTCAGAAAATGAAAATGGGAGCGAATCTCTAAAATATGAGATAGGTTATCACAGGCCTCTGTGACACGGTCCTGTAGCACTTGACGGCTTGTCGATAACCCTTGATTTCTATGAGAAATGGACTCCTAAATATCGGCAATTTTGTTTCCTGGTCCACCTTGAGGGACACTTGGCTCCATAGCGGTCGGCAAAATTTGAGCCTCTTCACCTCTGTGACAGGGTCGTTCCTAGCATTCACCCAGCATTCCAGAGCTGTGTACTCTCCATATGTTGACAAATAGGCAAATGTTGCAACCCACCACAATCTATGCATGTACCATTAAAGCATGTGAGCTTGTAAAATTGTTGACCATCTGCTCTTTCACATAAAATTGTAGTAATTAATTTCCTGGAATATGTAGGTGGGTCATTTATGTTACAATCCTGCAAAACATTGTTAGAATGCAAATCTACACATATATGCTTATAAACATCAAAATGGTTAGAAAATTCAATATGTACCCTACAACAACAAGTTGTGTGTGTGTGATTTATCTTCACATAAAAAGGTTTTTCTATTTCAAAATAATTTTGACTAATTTTAAATTGAGGATACGTATGTATAAATTTTGCAAAGAATTGTATCTGAGTTGAATCCAAAAAATGTTTCGGATGTGGAATGTGGATTCGACTACCAATCCTCCTTCTTACAACATCTCGTTGATTGGGAGATACTCATGTGTTATTCTTCCAAAAGTCTTCAATCACAGATTTTAAAGCTTCAACAATTGATTTATCCTTCCACGGTAGTCTACCAAAAAATGCCCACAACTCATTGTTATTTGGATCTTCCACTCTTTGATGCCTTCCCACAACTCTCATTAGAGACTTTCTACTTATTTTCAATGCTTTTCTTGTCTTTCTAATGAGTCAAGATTTCTTCATTTGAGTGCTCACTATTGTTGATGTAAGTACACGTCGTGTGACATTACTATCTTTTTTGCGTGATGTAGAACCCACACTCTCATATGCAGTCATTAGATTCTTTACAATATATTTTTCACTTGACTTATCCATCGTTCTTAGCCCAAGAATCTTTATGATGGGCCTAAATTTTATATTTTTCACCATTTGAACAAATAGTTGACATCTTCCTGTCATATTTAAATTCCCAAAAAATAATCTCCAAATATGGATAGCATATCTTTGACAAGTACGCTTGGGAATCTTGTCAGGCATTTGTTGCAAAATATTAGTATCAATATCAATCAAATATTTTGGCTTTCTGGAAATTTTTCTAGGAGGTGTTTTCAACTATTGAGTGGCCTCAACATTACGAACATCAACAACATTATGTGTCAATTGTGTACCTTCAACCAAAGATGATGTGCCTTCAAATTGAGATGTGAAAGATGGATCCTCACCAACTTGATATGTTAATGGTGTGCCTTCAACATGACAAGATGTTGTGTGTACACCTTTGGATGTAGACAATGGCGTGCCTTCAATATGACACGATGATGTGCCTACACCTTTGGATGTATATAATGGTGTGCCTTGAACATGATATAATGTTGTGCCTTCAAGATGATACAAGGGTGTGTCTCCAACATTGGATGGTGTTGTCTCTTCAACTTGGGGACTCATAGATGATGTGCCCACATCTTCATAATTCAATTGTCTTGTTGCACGCAAGTTTCTCATGTCTTGCCTTTTTGTTTCCAATTCCAATTCTCTCTTACTTTCTATTGATGTTTCATGTTCCTCATCCAAAGCCAAATCTTCTTCTATGGTATGCAATTTTTTTTGTTCACGAAGTTGTCTCATTCTTTCCCTTTTCTTCTCTTTGTCTCTTTCATGTTCTTCTGGTGTTAGAGTCTTTGCTCGTTCCCTTGGCATGATGATGATTTCTACATATGAATTCATTACAATTTTCAAATTATTATATTAATCTATTACAAGAAGTAAAACTTTATAATATCAATCTAAATTATATTAACTCAAAATATAATAGAAATGTATGATAAATTATAATATAAATATTTTACAATATGTTAAATTATTTCTTCAACAAATCCATATCATAGCAATTATAAACAAAAATACTCTTTATTCACAATTCACATGTAAAAAATAAAAAAGCTTACCTCAATGGATCAATTTTGGTGAAGAATGATTGACTTTCGTTCTTCGATGTTGACTTTTGAACAAAAATGTGTTGCAAATTGACAGAATATACTTCTTTGTGATCTTCAACACCATGAAAAGTGAATATTTGTCGAGCAAACTATAAAAAATAGAGAGTAACAGTTAAAAGTGGGCCTCTTTCACGAGTTTCTTACCTTTATTACCATTTTTGTGTTCTTACATATTGCGTACACCCTATGTTAGACACACAAAATCAGAGAGAGAGAGAGTACTTGTTTCACTTCTAGTATTTGGCATTATCTATGACAATCTTTGAATACTTGTTTCACCTCTAGTGTTTGACATTATATATATTAATCCAGTGGATGTCACATGTGCAAATATCATCACTAGACCTTGTTACAATTTGTGTGAATGTGTATCAGGATAACTTATTTTTGGTATGCATGTTATGATTATTGCATGTATATTCTTTGTGAAGTGACCTTTGTTAGGTTATGTGCACTAGGTTGTGGACCAAAAAGGGGGGTGTAAGTGGACACATTTTTTCTAAAATCGGGTAAACCTGATCTTGGAACAGGATTTTGAGGGTCATGCACTCAAAATAAGAAGATGTGTAAAAAATAAAAAATTTTAGTACTCTTAATCTAGTTTCTAAAACACTAATTTTTTTTTCAAAAAACCGATAAGATTAAGAGGGTCAAACCTCACGCGCACGAAAATATGTTCCTGATTTTTTTGGAAAAACATAACATAGTTGTTTCCGTGTGCAGTACAAAAGATATAGTTATATTCAATATTTTTTAAATCCCTTTGGTAGGATGATAGGTAAGAGTGATCTCTAGAATTTTTGTATTTTTTTGTAATTTTCTAATTAGTATTTTTTTTTCTGTGATTTTTTGAAGTGATCGCATCATGAAAATTTGGTACTTGTTCATGCGTTGGGTATAACTTGCATCAAAATAATCGAAAACAAAAAAAAAAAAAAATTAAAGTGTATAGAATCAAGTGTAGAACAATAATATGTAATTTATTTATAATTTGATTAAGTATATCAAAATTTATTAAAAAAATGGTAGACATATGTATGTGTCGACAATCAAGACACTAGTAAAGAAAATTAAAGTTTACTATGCTAATGTTGTCCAAATATAGAAAAAATTATATGGTTAGAAAGCTAAGAAGACGTATGATATTGTGGTGAAAATTATAAAGATACCCAGTTGACAAATTGCAAACCTGATGAAGATAAAGTTGACAATTCATCTTACAAGATGAAAAAACGTCTAAAAGAACAAAAATGGAGAGAAAATGAGTCTCCAAGCCTTTGGGTCATTTTCCAAAGCTCTTCCCAATCCATAACCTGACTGGGTTTCTAAATTTCAAATAAACCGATCAAGTTATGAAAAGAAAAAAATACTTCAAAACCCGATCGGGTTTTGAAGAAGTAAAACTTATGCATTTTATTCTCCATAACCCGATCGGGTTTTCAAGAAACTAAAATAGGATTTCCTCTGGAAGTCATAAGTTCCACATACGGAGTCTGATTGACTCCATTCAAAAAGCATAGGAAAGATATTGAGATGATCTAACACATTATTAACCTATCATCATCTTTAGGCATCAGTATTTTTTCTTCCATCCATTTGAATCAAGTAAGGTATAAAATAGACACTCATTATTGCCCATAAATGAAACGTATAGGAAAATCAATATGCTCTCTCTCTCTCTCTATCATATTATCTCCCACTACCAATATGAGAGAGAGAGTTCAGGAGTGGGAGATAGTATGAGAGAGAGAGCATACTAATTTCCCTATACATTGCATGTATGGACAATAATGAGTACCTATTTTATACCTTACTTGATTCAAATGGATGTTAGAAGAAATGGTGATGCCTAAATATTATCATAGGTCAATAATGTGTTAGATCATCTCAAGATCTTTCCTACGCTTTTTGAACGGATTCAATCGGACTCCATATGTGGAAGTTATGGCTTCCAGAGCAAAGCCTATTTTAGTTTCTTCAAAACCTGATCGGGTTATGGAGAATAAAATGTTGGAATAGTCTCAAGGGATAACTGAGAGGGGGGGTGAATCGGTTATCAGCAAGTTAAATTCTTTTCTCCAATTAATTACAAAATATCTTAAGCACATACACATTTAAGATAACACAAAATAGAACACCACAATTTTGGTTACAGGGAAACCAAACTAGGTAAAAACCCCGGTGGGAATTAGCACCCACAAAGAACTGTACTTGAGTATAATAATCCTTGTTAGAAGATCTTGCAACCCTATTAGGAGTATTTCTTTATAATACAATAAGTACAGTGACATGGTTAAGGGTCAGACCTCGTTAGGAGTCTTTTACAAATAACCCTATTAGGGGTGAGGACTCATTATCCAAAAAGCTAACTGCTAATATGATGAAGGCTACAAGCTTCAGTAAAATAGATATACACTATATCTGATAATGAACTATTTGAGTAGACCTGTTGTCTTGATCAGTTCTAATGAATTGTATATACTCTCTGCTTCTTGACATAGATCTTTATCTGATGAATGAAATGGCTTTACAGTCCCAAAACAATCAACATTATGTTCTGTCCTTTTTTTGTCTCTTTTCTTATCATCCACACTTGGTGTTCTTCAAGTGAACTACTATAAGTATCTTCTCCAAAAGATATGATCTTTGTCAGTTTTAGGAATCCCTTCAATGCTTCTTTTGTCGGCCAAACCAAGCATGCAACATAATTAGAACCGCACAACTCAAACTGAATAGACACATCGCTTCACATAGTTGGCTCCACTAAAATTACCCAAACGTCATGCTTCGGATGAAACATGATTAGCGCCTTTGGTTAATTAACTTAGACTCATAACTAAACATGAATCTGAACACGCATATCCCATAGATAGATGCAACTAAATAATCAATTAAATTATTGTTGACTTTCTAAAAATAGTCTTATGAAACTATATCTGGTAAACAGAGTAATATAACTCATCTGTTACTTAACAACTGAATCTGCGTGTATGTAAATGGTATGGTAACTATGTCTGATACATAAAAACAATTGCACAAGGCTTCCACATATCCATACGGAAAAGTGAATACAGTTCACTGATGTATACTATATGTTGTCATCAATGACAAACATACAGTCAACTATTTTCACAGAAGAAAATCTCCAACAATCTCCCCCTTTGACATTGATGGCAACATATGATATGAAAAACACCATCAACCCAAAGTATCCTCCTTCTTTTTACAATCTTCTCAATATCATCATCAAAGGTTCCACTTCACTGTTGTAGCTCCTCTGACTATGTTTTTATTTTCATGACTATATACTCCCCCAGAGTATATGATCCCCCTTACTATATACTCCCCCTTTGACATCAATCGAAAAGGGTGCCAAATACTATTAAGCACATGTACTACTCCAAAAGTAGAGTAGTCAACCATTCATTAGTTACCCAGGACTGATGCTCTTGCTGCAAATTCTAATCAGACTCAGGAAAGGCAATTACTCCCAGCTTCTCCGTGAGATACTCAAAAGTATCTTTTGATAAAGGCTTTGTAAAAATATATGCTAATTGTTCTTTAGTGCTCACATAATCCAACTTTACTTCTTTGTCTGCAACTTTTTCTCTTAGAAAATAATATTTTATTTCAATGTGTTTTGTCTTTGCGTGCATCACAGGGTTCTTTGACATATTGAAAGTGCTAGTGTTATCACAGTGAATAACAACAGGATAATCAATTTGAATTCCAAATTCTTTTATCATATGTTTGATCCAAACAATTGTATAAAAATTCAATGCTGCTGCTACATATTCTTCCTCAGTTGTTGACTGAGAAATACAATTCTACTTCTTTATTTTCCAAGTGACAAATCTGTCTCCAAGGAATACTGCTCCTACTGAGGTACTCTTTCTTTCATCAACACAACCTACCCAATCAGCATCAGTATACACATGAAGTTGTACATTCTCTGAGTTAGGATACCATAAACCATAGTCTATATTTTCCTTTAAGTATCTGAATATTCTTTTTCTTGCCATTAAGTGATTTTTTTTAGGTTCTGCTGCAAATCTTCCAAAAATGCCAACTGCATTAGAAATATCAAGTCTAGATTGAGTGAGATATATGAGTTTTCCAATCATAAACTTGTATAGTGTCTTGTCAACTGCTATGGAATCATCATATTTAGAAAGCTTGCTTCCTGTTGTCATGGGGGTGCTTACTAGATTGCAATCTTCCATCTTGAAAGTCTTTAATATCTCCTTCACATATTTAGACGGATTTATGAATATGCCTTTGTCTGTTTGTTTTACATTTATTCCCAAAAAATATTTGATAGGTCCAATCATGCTTATTTCAAATTCACTCAGCCTCTCTCCTGCAAATTATGCACTAAGCTTTTCATTACCTCCAAAAAATAATGTCATCAACAAAGATAGAAACAAGTAGTAAACCTTCAGGTGTCTCTCTGATGAATAGGTTGCAATCTGCTGCTCCTTTTTTGAATCCAATATTTTTAAAGTATCTAGCAAGTCTCTCATACCATGCTCTTGGGGATTATTTAAGTCCATAGAGGGCTTTCTTTAGTCTGCATATCATGTCTGGTTTGTCTGAAAGTTTGAATCCTTCAGGCTGCTCTATGTAGACTTCTTCCTTCAAGTCACCATTCAGGAAAGCCGACTTGACATCCATCTGATATAAATTGAAGTTTTTGAATGTTGCATAGGCTAAAAATAACTTTATAGCTTCCAGTCTGCTCATAGGGGAAAATGTATTAGAATAGTCAATTCCTTCTCTTTGCACATATCCTTTACATACCAATCTTTCTTTAATTCTTATCACTATCCCATCTTCATTCATTTTGTTTCTGAATATCCACTTAGTTCCAATCACGTTCTTGTCACAAGGTCTAGGGACCAATTCCCATGTGTTATTCTTCATTATTTGATCTAATTCTTCTTGCATATCACTTTGCCAATCTGAATCATTACATGCATCTTCAACACTTAAGGGTTCAATCTATGAAAGTAAGGATACCTCTTCATCAACGGTTGAACCTTTTTCTCTGGATCTTGTCAATACTTTACTACTCTGATCTCCAATGATATCTTCTTTAGAGTGGTATTTGGATGTGTATTTTGAGATTTTAGGTGTGACACTCTCATCTATAATCTGTGATTCTTCTTGACTTGGTTCAGGGTTATTGCATGATACATCAATACAGTCAAACATTTCTTCAATAACTGTATCTTTATTGATTGGCCTAGGTTCATCTTAAATCATAGACTGTGCATATTCATAATATCTCTCTTGAATCATGAACTTCTCATCAATCTTCACATGTGCAATCTCAATGATTTTCTTCAACCTTAAATTAAAACATTTGTAAGATTTGCTCTTAGTAGAGTAACCAAGAAAAATACCTTCATCGCTTCTAGCATCAAATTTTCCAACACCATCATCTCTCTTGATGTAGCACTTCCTTCCAAATATTCTGAAGTATTTTAGTGTAGGTACATTACCAAACCAAATTTCATAAGGTGTTTTGTCTACACCTGGTCATAGTTGAATTCTATTGATAGTATAGACTGTTGTATTGACTGCATCTCTCCAATAGGTGTGCACAACTTTTCCTTCAATCATGATAGTGTATGTTGTGTTAATTA
Organism: Thuja plicata; assembly: GCA_018584345.1. NCBI lineage: Eukaryota > Viridiplantae > Streptophyta > Pinopsida > Cupressales > Cupressaceae > Thuja > Thuja plicata. The sequence continues at coordinate 296,090 of MU226997.1, forward strand.
TTATCATGTTCCTCCTTTCTGCAATTCCATTTTGTTGAGGGGTTCTGGGTGCACTTAGTTTTCTTTTGATCCCATGTTCTTCGTAGTACTCAAGAAACTTGTCAGATGTGAATTCTCCTCCTCTATTAGATCTCAAACACTTTATCTTTAATCCATATTCATTTTCAACTTTAGCTTTGAATATTTTGAACTTCTCAAAGGCTTCAGATTTGTCTTTCAAGAATGCAACCCACATCATCCTGAAGAAATAATTAACAAACAAAATAAAATACCTTTCACCATAGTATGATCTTGTTTGAGTAGGTCCACATAAGTCTGTATGTATTAGATCTAATTTTTTCTTTGCAGAGTTCTATTTTCTTCTGAATGAGGTCCTCACATGCTTCCCCATCACACATTCCCTGCACATAGTATCAATTGGTCTTGCAATACTTGGAAGGTCTCTTACTAATTTTACATTAATTATCTTCACTTTGTTGTCAAAATATATATGACAAAGTCTCTTGTGCCATAGCCAACTATCATCCACTTTTGAAACAAAACAACTTACTTCAGAGTTAAGCTGAAAAACATTACCTTTGGTTTTTGAGCCGGATGCAATCATGTCTCCTTCTTTGTTGTTAATAATGCATCTGTTATTTTTGAATTCCAACTGATATCCTTTATCTAGCAACTGTCTAACACTCAATAGGTTATGATGCAAACCATCAACTTACAAAACATCATCTGTTTTGTTCTTTCTAGCTAATGTGATAGATCCCCTGCCAATGATAGGTTTGGGAGTGTTATCCCCAAATCTAACCATGCCACCTTTGTACTTGTCTAGATGTACAAATCTATCTTTGTCTCCTGTCATGTGATGTGAACACCCAATATCTATGATCCAGTCTGTTCTGATGTCAGCTTGTGAAACTAAAGCCAATTCTTGTGCTTTCTTTTCATCTTCAATTTCTATTTGATCAATCATTTTTTCATTATCCTTAATTGCAAAAAATCCAATTTCATTTTCTTTTGAGTCATCATCAGTTACACCATCCTCAGTATGATAGCATTCCTTAGTATATTTGGGTTTGTAATTTGATCTGTACTTCTCGACTCTTGTAGGAAACTTGGATGCAAAGTGACCAACTTTGTTGCATGAAAAACATTAGAATGGTAACTTTCCTTCATATTTTCCTTTACCTTTTCTTTCCTTATTAGCAATCATAGCAATGATTTCTTCTAGTTCTGTATCAAATTCTTCTTTCTCAACATTACTAGAGATGCTTAAGGATTTCTTACCATGGACTGAGGCTTTGAAAGTTATTTCCATTTTAGGTTCCTGTCTTCAATCTTGATATCTCAAATGCTAATATTTTACTAATCAAGGTTTCTCTTTTGAAGTCCTTTCAGAATTGCATGGTTTCATCCAAGATGATTATCTTTCTTTCATAATTTGTTGTCAATGTGGTCATCAGTTTGTCCATTATATCATCCTCTAAAATTTCTCCACCGTTGTTCCTGATTCCTGAGACTGCTTCATTAATCCTCTGATTGTAAGCTCTAATGTTTTCTTCAGGTAGCATCTCTAAATTGTTGTATCTTTTCTTCAATGTCTTTTTGTGCACATTCTTGGCTTGGATGTCTCCTTCAAATATGTCTTCTAGGTATTTCCAAATTGAATATACTTTTTCTGCCTTCTTGATCTCAGAAAATTCACTGTCAAATAGGGCACTGATTAGGGCTTCTTTGGCAATTGCATTTTGGGTGAATACTTCCTTTTGTTTATTAGTAGAATCTTCTTCTGCAAGGTCCTTCAAGGTGGGAACATCAATTGCATGAGTAGCAATTTCATAAATCTCAAAACCAATACACTGAAGATGTGTTATCAGTTTGTTCTTCTAGTCAAGATAATTCTCTCCATCAAACTTAGTACTCTCTTTCCTGAAGTACACCATTTGATCTACCTTAAGCTGTTAGGATTTCTCTCCAAGACACTTGGCTCTGATACCAATTGTTGAATAGTCCCAAGGGATAACTAAGAGCTGGGGGTGAATCAATTATGAGCAAGTTAAATTATTTTCTCCAATTAATTACAGAATATCATAAGGACATACACATTTAAGATAACACAAAATAAAACACCACAATTTTAGCTATGGGGAAACCAAACTAGGTAAAAACCCTGGTGGGAATTAGCACCCACAAAAAACTGTACTTGAGTATAATAATCCCTGTTAGATGATCTTGCAACCCTGTTAGGAGTTTTTCTTTACAATGCAATAAGTATAGTGACCTGGTTAGGGGTCGGACCCTGTTAGGACTCTTCTACAAATAACCCTGTTAGGGGTGAGGACTCACTATCCAAAAAGCTCACTGCTAATATGATGAAGGCTACAACCTTCAGTAAAATAGATATACACTATATCTGATAATGAACTATTTGATTAGACCTGTTGTCTTGATCAGTTCCAATGAATTGTATATACTCTCTGCTTCTTCACATATATCTTTATCTGATGAATGAAATGGATTTACAGTCCCAAAACAATCAGCATTCTATTTTTTCTTTTTCTGTCTCTTTTCTTATCATTCACACTTGGTGATCTTCAAATGGAATACTATAAGTATCTTCTCCAAAAGATATGATCTTTGTCAGTTTTAGGAATCCCTTCAATGCTTCTTTTGTCGGCCAAACCAAACACGCATCACTTCACATAGTCGGCTCCACCAAAATTACCCAAACGTCATGCTTCAGATGAAACACAATTAATGTCTTTGGTTAATTAACTTAGACTCATAACTAAACACGAATCTGAACACGCATATCTCATAGTAGACGCAACTGAATAATCAATCAAATTACCGTCGACTTTTTGAAAACATTCTTCTGAAACTGTGTCTGGTAAATAGAGTAACATAACTCATCTATTACTGAACATTTGAATCTGCGTGTATGTAAATGGTATAGTAACTATGTCTAAAACATAAAAACAACCATGCAAGGATTCCACATATCCATACAGAAAAGTGAATACAGTTCACAGATACTATCCGTTGTCATCAATGACAAACATACAGTCAACTATTTGCACATAAGCAAATCTCCAACATAAAATGCATAAGTTTTACTTCTCTCTCTCTCATATTATCTCCCACTCGCAATATGAGAGAGAGAGAGAGAGCATACTAATTTTCATATATGTTGTATGTATGGACAATAATGAGTACCTATTTTATACCTTACTTGATTTAAATGGATGGTAGAAAAAATGTTAATGCCTAAAGATGATCATAGGTTAATAATGTGTTAGATCATCTCAAGATATTTCCTACGCTTTTTGAACGGAGTCAATTGGACTCCTTATGTGGAAGTTATGGCTTGAAGAGAAAAGCCTACTTTAGTTTCTTCAAAACCCGGTTAGGTTATGGAGAATAAAATGCATAAGTTTTACTTCTTCAAAACCCGATCGGGTTTTGAAGTACTTTTTAATTTTCAGAACCCGACCAGGTTATTTGAAATTTAGAAACCCGATCGGGTTCTGAGACAGATTGTGTTTTTCAATAATATTTTCTAGGCTTGCTTACCAAGCTGAGAACAATTTCAAATTTTCAATAACTCGATTGGGTTATATGAAATTTGAATTTTTTTTAAAGATGTGTCCACTTTTTTGGTCCACAACTTGGTGCACATACTCGTTACTACCCTAGGTCTCATGACATGTTTATCCAATTTGTTCTTTTTAGTTTCTCTAACTCAGAGTTGGAGAGCTAAGCAGGATTGCAACATGAAGTCATGGCAAACAATGGAAAATAGCCAAGGAATTCTCGAAGACTATTTGTGGAACTCTCAGAGAGAGAGAGAGAGTCTCTCTCTCTCTCTCTCTCTCTCTCTCTCTCTCTCTCTCTCCTTTTGTCATTTTGTGTCTAATATAGGGCGTATGCCCTATAGTGTGTATGCCATATAGGGCATACGCCCTTTTAGTGACATTGATGTTTACCAAGCCTAAGGCTTGGATTTTCCTTGGAGTTCCAACCCAAAGGCCTGGAGGATTCAAATAGGTCTGAGATGTGTTTTTCTTGTATACACTAAGCAATTTACTATTTTTTGATAAATGAAAGACTGCTATTCGGTAAACATTAAGAGAAATGTTTAATAGTAAACTCTAAGCAGTAGTTATTTGATAAGTTTATTTGAAGGCATTCATATTGTAGGACTGAAGATAACTAGAGGCTTAATATTGTGGTACTAAGTTTTTGTATTGATTTATTAGAATATTTTTGAGGCCACTAATTCACCCCCCCTCCCCGTTAGGTTTGCACGTGGTTCAATAAAGATAAAATCAGGCGACATCATATTGCAAATCTCTCTGATAGCTATCTAACCATGTAATTTATTTTGAATTCTCATTATGTTAAGCTTTTCATCTCTAATTTCTTTTCTAAGTATGTCTGATTTTTGTCAAAAATCAACGTGTATTCATTTGGGCTTAGATTTTGGCTCGTTCATCAAATTTTGAAAAAAAATACATTTTCAAAAACTAGACTCCATTCTACACACTTAAAAAAAAAAAAAATTGATTTTCAATTAGTTTTCAATTATTTCTAGGGGGAGCACACATAAATTTCATGTTTTCAGAATGTGTCCACTTCGGAAAATGGAAAAAAATCACAATTTCATCAAAAATTTAGTAGAAAAATCTGGGATAAACTAGTTGGTGTTAGCTAATTTCTCACTAGAGCAATTAATTTTTTTTCAAAAAATTTAACATTTTAGGGGGAGCACACCAGATGCTATGTTATGTTTTTTCACCAAAAATAGGACCACTTTTTGTGCTCCCCTTTTGAGGTCCTTAATCTCCACCAATTTTAAAATAAATTAGTAGTTTAGAAACTAGATTCGGAGTAGAACAACTCTTGTTTTCATCACATTTTAAAATTTTGAGTGTAACTATCCTCAATTTCTTGTTGAAGTTCACAATTTTCTAATTTCAGAAAAAAGTGGCATCTTATACCCCCTTTTAGGTCCCCCATCTTTGTGCACTTACCCTAATTTATATCATTATATATATACAAACATATGCATATGTCTACACGCATATACCTATGTGTACATATACCTATTTAATTATTATTTCATAAGAAAACATTAATTTATGAATACACTTTATAAAACTTATTATAAGGTATTTTATTTCCATATTACTTACTCATACACATTATCCTTCTATAAAAGATATAACATTCAATCCTTGCTGAAAGAGAACTACCACACACATAAACCTATACTCAAACAAGTTCTATGGATCAATAGTTCCAAACCAACTTAAGATAGCAAAGTTATCCAGATAACAAAACAAATTACCACCAAGCCAAGAGAAACATATATAGGACTAACTCAAGAGTACCCAACCCAAGTGCAAAGGATCATAAGAAAAGGACCAAGGGTAGGTTTATTCTTGCGAGAACTTGGTACTATATCTGTAACAACATCAATGATCGAGGATTTTGAGGGAATGCTCAGACCTGTGAAGCCAGGTGGAGTCGATGTTTGACACCTGCCAGCCTGCATCACAGAGCAGAAATACATGTGCATAGATATACATATAGAAGAAGAAATTGTAGATAGATGACCAGGATCAATACCTCGTGTGGACCTCAGCTATATTAGTAACTACGAATTCATCCTGAATCATGAAAACATATTAGATATATATACACATAACACGTGTGACATCATCATAAATGAGGATTAGCATCCTAAGCATTGGGTTAGTCTTCATAATCAGATCATTTAACCAAAATATATCTATTTCCTAAATCCATATGCATAGAAAATAATAACCATAAATAAATACATCAAAGTGTCGGAGAAGCATATCATCATCTAGGTCTAACCTAGAATGAAAAATAAACATAAGCATATAGTCCATCCATAATAATATCAAAATGTACAATCCTGAAATGAAAAGTATAGTCATCTTGGAGGGTATTACATAGATTCATTCTAGAAACACCCAAATATTCCATAAAATAGCTCATCAATATAAGGTGTAGATTCATTTTAGAAACATCAAAACTTCTTGCACAAATAACTTGAATACTTGAATATGTAAGGTGTATTCCCTTCTCGAAGCACACAAATATATCATACAAATAAGAAATGTATGATGTAGATCCCTTTTAGAGACATTGGAACTTCTAACTTAAATAACCAAAAAAAATTAGATGTAGATCCATTTCAAGAAATCGTAAAATGTCATACAAATAACCCAATAATGTGTAGTGTATGAGCACTCAAGGCACGCCCAAACTTTGTACTCAAATAACCCAACAATGTAAGGTGTAGATTTCTTTCAATATGAAGTATGATTTTTTCCAAGAACACCAAAATAAACTCACAAAGTTCTAGAGCCCTAGTAACTCAAGTTGAAATTATTTGAAGTCAAATTAATTAAATAACAATATTAGGCTTGAAAATCATATATGGTACAAATTACACATCCATGAGTCCTGTGCTCAAATATCCCTTATTTTCTTATTGACTAAAGAATAGAAAAAAAAACATATTATGTATATGAATAATATATGACATGTAGATCAAACATAGACAAGTTGTGTATAATAATATAGTCATCTGATTAATTTTCTTGGTGATATAAATAACATTGAATGTAAAGAAACAAGCCAAAAATTTAATGTGAGATCATGTGAAAGCAAGTGCTAATTATCACACCCCCGTAAAATAAGTAGCACCTATAATGACATATGGACTAGGCACATCTACCTCCACAATAAAAACTAATTATATAATCATTTCCACCACTGTGACAACCAAAAGTAGGTATAAATATTGTTTTGTATTTCTCTTTACATCTCCATGCCCAAGTTATCTTCTTGATGACATTTGTGGACTATTTTGGACTAACTTCTCGAGTTGGTTTTTATTAGAGGAAAACTAGTTTTACAGGGACCAAAAAGCCAAGTTTAAACATCAAACACAATCATCATGTCAAAAAGATAAACCATAATAGAACCAGACAAGACCCAAATGCCACAAAACAACAAAAAAGAGGGTAAAAAAAACCCTAAGAAGACTACAGAAATTGAGCTAAATCTTCATTTTTCCTGATGATATCAACGTTGATATCCTTGATCTTCTTGTAAATATTTTCTAGAGGGTTAGCACTAACTTCTCGAGTTGTTAGTGTGATTGCCACTTTAGATTTTGGGTTGAATCAAATTTTTATTACAATCTACAATGTTGGACCCAGAAAGATATTTTAGTTGTATTCTCGTCTTATTTCAAGCTAAGTGTATATGTGTAGTTATTGGGTCATCTAAGGAGAAAAACAAACATTATTTTTGTTTATGGTTTACACATTGGAAATCTACAACACATGAAAACTTCATTTATTCATAATACAACCATATTTACAAATTATATTAGTTGTTTCTCTTTTATTAATACTAACCTTTTATTGTGAAAATTGAGGTTAAATGGAAAATGGATAAAATATATATTTTTTCCCTTATAAAATGTAGCTTAAAAAAAGGTTGATCTACAATTTTGACTTGTTTCCCAAATTTCTACAAAATTTTCAACTACAATTGTAATTTTTTTTGGAGTTTCATGTGCCAGATTTAAAAGGAAGAGTAACATCCTATTATTATTCATTCAGCACAGCAAGCTTGATCAATCAACATATATCGCTAAAAATATCTTTGTATATTTGGATAATCCCAACCAAAAAAAATTATTTCCTATCTACTCTATTTGTACAGAACTCACAATCACTGTTCACTATAGCTTTTAATGTTAACATTTATTTAATTAGAATTGGTCGGTTTCTTTTCTATTTCTAAACAGTTCATTTTCAATTTGACTACCATTTACTTTACTTGAATTTTGATGTAACTATTAAAATCTTCTCCTCCCCACACGTTAAAATCACCTCCTTATCGGATTCGACCTAATGTCATCTGCTTCCCATTACAAAAAAATCTTGTCGACTCGAGTCTTCGACTTGAAATGACTCTTTATCTTGATTTTAAGAATATACTAATTATGAGTCTAAACATTATTGTCATTCTTGGAATCTTCCTCGTCCTTTCCACATCGCTCACCAACAAAGGCCACCCAACATTTATGTTGAACTCACGAAACGGAACCATAAGCTCTATGCGGAAGACAGCGTGAATGATGCTGCCCATCTAAATGTGTTAATCATTTATATTGAACTTAACTTTAACTTTAAGCATATAAACTTCAAATTCGCTATCAATTATCTATCTAGTTTGTTCCCCCATAAATTAATCAAATAAATCATTATTTAATTAATTATCTTTATCATTTATAAAAAAAAATTCCTAAGGTTGACCAATTCAACCAGATGTATTGTTAAAATAAATGGAATAGCTGTTATTTGTTATGGAATGCTTCATAACGCACAACACATGCTGAAGTTTTTACAAATGGGGTTGCGACCAAAGTGGGATTAATATTGGAGGAGACTCCAAGGTTAAGCACACTTGAGCTGGAGTAGTATCGGGATAGGTGACCTCCCTGGAAATCCTGGTACCTCTGTGAGCATCACCTAGATGCAATGAGTGTTAAGTGTTCTATTCATTCTCATGAGATGTGAGTTCTTGTAAACCACTACTAATGAACATGGGCCGATGAGTTTGACTAAAAAACTACATATTTGAATTGATAGTTGTTATTTATTAATTTATGAAATTGATTATAGTAAGAGCAATGAACAATGTATTAATTAGATGTCCTACTTATACTAATACTTTGGATATATTATTGTAGTGCCTATTATGCAACCTAGGTAGAGCCAATGGGAGAGAAGGAAGATTTAGCAAATTTCTATTAGGTTACTTCAATTGTTAAATTTCCAGATTGCGATGTTATATGTTAGAAGGAGTCCAAATGTTGTGATTGAAAGTGTAGAGACAAAAGGATCAAATTTATATTCAATTGGATTCCAAAAGTAGTGGGGTTGCAATACAATATCACTGGCTTTTTAAAGCCTTATTTTCCTGTGATTAATTGCATACGGGAATGCAACTTCCCAAATAACTATCTAACTAAACATATTTATTTAATAATCTAAAATATAAACTAAGCTATATATGTATCCGAGATCGGATACTAAAAATATGAAATTGCAAAGGCACCAACTCAAATATTTTTACAGTTAGCACCAACATTTTTGCCTCAAGTATCCGATATTGAATACGTCGTCCATGTATTACACTTGCATATCTAATGATTTATATTAGATATCTAATGCATTGCATGTCTACAAATATATTAGAAATTGAATGCATTATATATTTAATGCACTAAGAGAGAGAGAGAGAGAGAGAGAGAGAGAGAGAGAGAGAGAGAGAGAGTATGTATGTATGCATTATATATTTAATACACACACACACACACACACACAAACACAAGAACTATTCAG
>MU226998.1:20908-69950 GCA_018584345.1 Thuja plicata
TTATATATACATTCTGATAGCAATATAATATTAACACAAAAATGGGAATGAATTTTCCTTCACAAAATAATACTCTCAATTCCAATTCCAATTTTCCATTCCAATTCCTAGTCCTGAGGGGGAATTGCGGAATGCTCAAAAAGGCCCAAAATTAGAATTGGCATAACCCTATTCCAATTTTGAATTTTGGAACCAAACAGGGAATTGAACATTTTGGGAATTCGGAAATGCCAATTCCTGTTCAATTCCCATTCCACCCCTCAACCAAACGGGCCCCTAAAGAAAACCTTTAACTCTTTGTTGAAAAACCTTCTGTCACTTAAAACTTTACCTTCTGATCATCAAAACATGATGCGGTCACAACCACAACCTCATGACATATACAAGATACACATATTAGGACTATAACATCTAAATCCAAACATTGTTGACAAAATCATAAAATCATTCTTCCTGTGAAACATCTTGTTCTCCATGTTAACCTATCAACCTTGAATCAATCATAACTCACTCAATACATAAGATAAATATGTGTCATCATATATATAGCATCTAGAGACATCACTCAGTCTTCCTGTATGATCAAACACTCCAATTCCCTCTACAACTTAGAATTCAATCTCTTGAACGTACATAAGCATAGTAGGTACACATTCAACCAACAAACACTATGTTGACATAAATGATAACATCATAATTGATCAACCTATCATCAATTCAATATTAAAAATCATACACTACATAATTTATGCCAACAGTCATAAGGGCTCCTAGGAAAAATTAGTGTGTCCTAAGAATCCTTATGACCCCTTATGACCCCTTATCATACATCTTAGGAGTCCTAAAGGTTTATAATTTGTCCTGGGACACACTAATGTGTCCTAGGACCCCTAATGACCCCTTAGGACACCTTACAACCCCTTACCATACATATTAGGGGTCTTAAGGTTTCATAAGGGGTTTTAGGACACATTAATGTGTCCTAGAACTCCTTAAGATGCCTTGCGACCCTTTAGGAGTCCTTACCATACATTAGTGTATGTTACGGGGTCTTAAGGGGTCCTAGGACATAATAACAACCCTAACAACACCTTAGATCTAGAGAGAGGGGTCCTAAAGGGTTCTAAGGGGTCATAAGGGATCCTAGGATACATTAATTTATCCTAGGACCTCATATGACCCCTTACAACCTCTCTCTCTCTCTCTCACACATACATGATTAAACATACATGTCAATTACCAAACTAACCACCGCATAAATAATACAATGAGAAATGATCCTCAAACGACCATGCACGAGTCAAGGGTTTAAGGTTACAATCAATAGTCCATTGGGAATCATGATGAAGGTAATGTGTTGATTCCTAAAATTTGGCTAAGTAAAATTTCCTAAAAAATATAGAATCTTTATATTAACTCCTATGAAGCTGAAACCACTAAACCCTAAACCACTCAAAAAAATCCTGAAAGTATATACTTAAATGTTACATTTTATGTATGCTCATGGTGCTTGAATTGGCCTGGAGGTCTCTCTCTCTCTCTCTCTCTCTCTCTCTCTCTCTCTCTCTCTCATATACTCGCTATAGAGTGTATTCCCTATGTAAAACATGACAAATTTAATATTGCACAAAATGCAACCTTTTTCAACATTTAGATTTGCATATCGCGTACACCCTATAGAGTGTACGTGTTATTTTTTGTACGCTCTCTGAACTACTTTGGAATCCACCAAGCCTAAGGATTGGATTTTACTTGCAGATCAAACCCAAAGGCTTGGAGGATTCAAATAGGTCTGAGATGTGCATTCCAGCAAACATATAAAAAATTTACATTTTTTTCTTATGTGCTCCTCATTAGGTTTGCACATGGTTCAATAACAATACAATTAGACAACATGACTTTGTAGATCTCTCTGTTAGCTATCTAACCATATAATTTATTGTAAATTATGATTATGTTAAGTTTTTCATCTCTAATTTATTTTGTATGTATGTTCATTTTTTGTCAAAAACCAACATGTAGTTTTTTGGGCTTAGATTTTGGCTTGTTGTCAAATTTTGAAACAAGTTACTTTTTTAGAAACTAGACTCCATTATACACACTTTAAAAAAAACACATTTTTATTTTCGATTAGTTTTCAATGATTTCTAGGGGAGCACACATAAATTTTACGTTTTCAGGATGTTGTCACTTAGAAAATTGATAAAAAAAACTCATATATTCATAAAACAATAGGCGAAAAAATGTGGGATAAACTATGTGATTTTAGACCAAATTATAAACTAAAACAAATACTAAACCAAATTGAATTCTAATCATAACAATAAAATAAATTGAATTATAACCCTAAACATAATTGACCATTAAACCAAATCAAACCCTATCCCTAATATTAAACCAAATTGAACTCTGTAATAAGGAGAACCCCAACCCTCCACAAAATTTAACAAAAATATAATAACAAATAAAAACAAATTATAATGCTAAAACACACTAGAGCTCAAATCTTATGATTACTATATGACCACAAATTCAAATCAAATTTAGGGAATAAATTAGGCGCACTTAACACTGCTTTTGGCACCACCAAACTGGCTCTATTCAATGTTTAAAACTAGCACCAAAATAAGTGTAACGCCGACTTTAGCATCCAAAGCATATTACATTTTTGTGTCAAAGTCGGCGTTCAAGTCAATGTCAATCACTGCATCATTAAACACGAAAAACCATTGTGACGTTAAGCATTAATATTTTCAAATCCAAAATAATTGCATTAGGTTCGTGGGAAACATTCATTGTCGCATCCACTAATGAATCCTAAAAAATTGACAATTCCTGCCCATGTTAATCTTACCAGCATATGTCGCTCTGATTTTATTTTTCACTTGTTTTTTCATTTGTTAGGTTGCTCTTTTTGATCTCTTAATTTTTTTGGTTGCCCACTTTAAATTATTTGGGAGACAAAGAGTACATAATATATGGATAGAAATCAAACCCGTTATTTCGCTTTAAACGTGAAAATCAGTTATGTTTTGCCTTTTGGTTCAATTTTAATCCATATAAATATATTTAGATAGAATTTTTAGTAATAGTTTCTCAAAAAGGGATGCCACCTGGTAGTGAATGGTCAAGCTTCAGTTGAATTGGGTTATTTTGGTGGTCTTATTTTTGCATTATTCATTACATCACAAGGTTTTTTTGAATCACACTTTCTCACAGAATGTGTAGCTTATGACTATATTAGGGCTCATTATGAAATCATCTAGATCACTATGAAATCATCTTCAAGGATAAAAACATGTAAATTTTGTTTGAAGAAGATAATATCAACCAAACTACTAGTTTTTTGGTTAAAATTCATAACAAAAGATCGGAAAGGAAATGAATATGGAAATTGCTAAAGGTTATGGTGTTTTGGTCCCATTGACTATTTGGTCTCATGGACCATTATTAAAATCATTAAGATTTCAAAAACCAAATTATTTGGTTCTCTCTTGGTCCCTTAGACCAATGGTCTCCTAGACGTCATTAAAATTCCTTCCTTCATTCTTTCATTCATTTGTCAAGATAAACCTCGCTCATTAATCGCATGTTTCTTTTAAATAGCCCATTTCTATTAATTTCTTTGATTGGTGGCTTGATTTCATACCACAAAGTGGATGAAAACTTTCATACTTGGCCATGTGTACTTCATTTTCCTCCACAGACTAGACAAAAATAATTTCTCCTAGGTCACCTCAAAATGTTGAGCAATAGAGGGAAGGGAGCAGACTCTAGCCACAATGAGGTAGGTTTATAAATGTTTCCATTATTTCTTTGCTTTTTTAGTTTTTAGATTTTTATTTACAATAAATTTATTTATTATATGTATAGGGATATGAGATTGACAAATAAAAAGAGTCATTGGCTTCTATATTGGGGGAAGAGGCACTGAAAAAATTGGATCGAGTGGACTTGACAATTCTTTCTAGATATATAGAAAAATGATCTAGTAAAGACTATAACATTCCAACCAAATCAAGCATGCCAAAGGGAATCAATTGATTCCCCAACCAATCCTGGAGCAAGCATAAGATCCAGGAGTAATTAAATAATAGTAAAATCTAAGAGTGTGGAACAGGGAACATAGACTTACAATGTCTCAGCCATTCCCGGGACACAAACTTCTTCCAGCATGCCATGATTTTCATCTTGCATTGGTAGCTAAAATAGAAAGATAGAATATGATGTGGTTTTAGGGGAAGTCTGAATGAAAAATGTTGGAAAAGCGTTTGTGAATAAGTTGAAGGAAGCATGCCTTCAACGGTTCAAAGACTATCTACATTTTCTATTCTCAAAGACACCCACATACCTGCAAAAATAAGTTATCGAGGAGATGGAGACTAAATTTGGCACAGGTTGATCTATAAGGAAGATAAGGCTAGAAATGTCTCAAACCTACAAGTGATTTCAGTGCAACCAAACAAAGAAGTTAAACAAAACTCCCTCCCGAGCTAAGGGTCAAAAAAAGGCCAATTGATGTAAGTGTGAAATTATGGAAACAACTTGTAAAAGAATATGAGAAGTATGAGGCACAGAGGAAGTCCAGTGAGGAGAGTACATAGGTATTTGAATTTTCTCATAAGATTATAGAAAATTTATTAGACTATTATTCAATTTTATTTGTGCATAGTTAAATTGAATTAGTATATGTTTCATGACAAGGCCTCCAAGGCTAGGCTTGTCAAACTTCATGCCATGCATCACAGTGGCCAGAAAGGATTGCAGGCCTTGATCTATACATTTTTAAGTATATTTAATATGTTAAATGATATGTATTTTTAATTTCCTAGGAGAAATTTAATGATTTCATATTAATTAGTTTCACTAGTCCGCGTTCCATGTTTTGACAGGAGGAGAAATATGATCAGCATCCAACATAATCTAGATGGAGAACAAGGTATCAATAGTTGACTTTCAATAATTTAGTTGGATATTATTGTGTTAATATGTTAATTTTCATTTACTTTGTTGAGTTTTTTATTGATATGTAGGATGAGTTCTAAAGTTCTTCTTTGTTGGCCCTAAATCTCAATCAAGTGTCCCATTATTTCATGTTGAGGAAAAAAAAATATTGTTTACCTTAGTGGACAGTGGGTAACATTCATGCCATATTTTCGTCACATCCTTTAATTAATGACCATATACTTTCAATGTCACTTAAGTGTCATCATGTTATCTATGAGTTTTATTTTTTGAGTAATTAGTCCCATGTTTATTTGATTTATCTTTTTTTTTCCCAAACATGGTATCTCAAGGAGTGCTTCCTTGGTATCTCAAGGAATTCTTCCTTGAATTCATGTTGTCATTCTAATAAGTGATCCACATGCATAATTTTAATTCTTCCTCATGTTTTTTTTCATTATTTTAACATATAAGAATGTTTTGATGCATCTAGGTAGGCATCCTATAAATCTAACACATCACTTTAGAACTCCTTTTGCACCGAGGTCAAGTCATCATGGATCTCTAGTGTGTATTGCATTAAATCACCTATGTCATACCTTGAAACCTTGTATTATTCCAATTAATGTTTCAAGTTCTCAATTTAATTTGTATGCCCTTCCATTTATGATGCAGAGGACTTATTCAGAAGACAAGGACATAATAACAAACTCAACAAAGTCTCATAGGTGACTCCTCAAATGGGCTTCTCTCATTGTTCCCATTAGACATCCTGAAAAAGGATCCTATATCCAACCTTTTTCCAGACATGAAATATTTCTCCACAAAATCTTACTATTGTCTTAAGCAAGGCCACTTCATAAGGTTTATTCACATTTCCTTCATACATGGCACCTAGGCCTACTAGCCCTATCTAACTAGTTTTTGGGCTTTAATTCTTCAACCCCTATCATTATGTACAAAAAATGAAACTTTGGAATAACCTTTTTAGAGTTACGTGACATATCTAAAAACTCCCATATGTTGTTTTGGGACACCAAAGGCAAAATGGGTCTACAACCGATTTTGGTAGCACAATTAGCCCTATTTTTGAAAGAAATCACTTGAAAACCCTTGACAATTCCTTGACTAATAACACAAAAAGATGGAATTCAACACCAAAACAAATATCCCACTAGTTTTAGGTTCCTAAACCCCTCAATTTTTTCTAACTCCAAATTTGCATTCACGGTCACACAAACAAGCCTGTCACATAGCAAATGTCAGGCCTAGGGCTTCCATTTTTCTCTTCTAACTCCACATCTTTCTCTGCAAGAAGATGCATCTTCAAAGGGAGCGCAAGAACTACCATTCCAAAATGATTTTGATTTTTCCTATGGTGGAATGGAGTATCACAAGTATTTTAACATTTAAACCCTATTTGGTGAGGGTTTCAGACTCACCTTGAGAAAAATGGCAATTGCTTCTTTAAACTTTAATGAAAAATGTTCAAACCAATTGCATATCAAACTATATTCTATCCTCTTTCCAACAATGTGAGTTGCGGGGTGTGAGAGTACAATATAGGTCCATACAATGGTGCATGTCCAATAAATCCCCAAAGAATTAATTAGCTGCACAAAAAATATAACAAGTAAGAGGTGGTATAGAATTTTGTTTTTGTTCCCACTGGACGAGACTTGACTCTCGTCATTTCATTGCACAAAGTAAGTGACAAAACAACCTAGTTTAAAATTGGCCCTTATTTGATAAATGTAAGTAGAAATGAGACTTAGGATTCTTGAAAATGAGAAGCATCCTTCTCCCCATACAACATGTTAACTAGGGCCACTATGTTTTTTTGGTGAACCTATGAGGTTGATGGAAGGGTACCATTTAGTGTTCATAGAAATTAATGTTTATCTAGATTATTTGAAAAACTAAGCTTCATTCAATATTGGTCTTATGTCTTTTGCGCTAGAGGTTATAGTGATGTAGTAGTGGTAGTGGAATATATATGTCTAAAACTAATTATATCATAGAAATTCCTTGTGATTGAGGATTTAAGATGATTAAGGAATGATAGAACAAGAAGAGGAGAACTCTATATTTTTAATTTCCAAAAATTGAGAAAAGGTGTAAATGAGTAGTCTATTAGGGATTATTCTAGTATGACAAGAAAATACCAACTAACAAGGCTTGGAGAGGCTTTTTCACTTCAAGCTGCTAAGGACTCGAGAGGGTATTCCTTATTCTAATTCTGTACATATGATAGATTCATTCTAATGGCCACCTACAGACCTTCAAATGTGGTTAATTCTTAGATTTTATGTAGATGGGCCTTTTATTTAATCAATTGAACAAGTAATCCCAATTTCTTTTAACAAACACTGAGAACACGTGAATTATATATCCCCTTCTTAGAATCATGGAAGAGTTTTTTATGGATATTTTTAAATGCATCCTCCACATTTTTATAAGGATTGTAGAGATACAAGAACATGGATATATTAAATAGAAAATAAAATAACATAGAGGAATAAAATATTTGATTAATTTGATTTTAAATCTGAAAACCTTTCAGGGCTCTCAACAGTGCAGTGCCCAATCTTGAGCTAGAGAGTGAAAGTAAAGCCATAATAGAGATCCTATGAATAGATGAAACTTAACCAATGGGTTTTGAATATGTTAATGCTTAAATTAATAAACCCACTCATGTTATCATAAATTTCTACTTCAATAATCTATTTCATACACTGAAAACCATTTTTATCTACACAAAGAAATTTAACTCTCTCCTTGAGGGAGACCCATGAATAGATAATACACCCACAAAAAATTTGCAGAGACAAATTCAACAATATTTATGTATTGAATTCATATGATTTAAGTATACAAAGTTGGAGATAACATTATGAATTTAGGATTTATAATTGCACAAACTGATAACACTGCTCATGGGATTACACTATCTGGCAATTACATTCACCTTCAGAAAACTAAAAATAAACACTATCCTTGTTACAAGCCTTGGAATTCCTTTTATATTTAAGTAATGCAACAAGATTCAGGCCACTAAAAAATATTGGATTCTACTATCATTAATTTGTTGTAGACGTTAATATCATAACAGAGTTTGTTACCAGCTGTCTTCTCCTAAAGTAAAACCTCTTGGTTGGTACATAGGGATGTTGGAATAATGGAATGGTGTGTACTGAGAGGGGAGGGGTGCAGTGATTTTTTTAGTGGCTAATATTTGCCAATTGGCTAATTTTTTAAATTTGAGAATCCAAATTTGGCTGATAATTCAAGATTTAAGGCGACCTAAATCGCCAAACTTTTACAAAATTTTATTCTAGAAATATTTAAATCGCCAAATAATTTATTTTATTAAAAATTTGAACTCAAATATTTGCCTAATATTTGATAGATGGTTAGATTCAATTCGCCTAAATTTTATCAGTTATTATAGAAATCTAAATTAATTCACCAATAATATATCATAATTGTTAGTTATAGTAGGGTCGTGTGACCAATATTAGTTGTCATTATTGATTTAAAATATAATCTAGTGATCTTCATTATATTCCATCAGGCAAAAATGTTACTATCTTATTTGTAACGCTTACCGGGGCTAAGATTTCCTTTGGATTGTTGATAAATCAATGACACTGAAGAAATTTTGGGTCCTATTATAATAATGAAAATAATTATACATTTATCTCACACAATACAATGAGGATTATTTGATTATATTTTAAATAAATTGTAGCAACTAGATACTATAGAGTTCCCTTAAACCCATAAAATATTTTCATAGTTAGCCTAATAATTTTCTATAAGAACTCTTTTTTCTTTAAATATAATTATTTTCCATGGTCATTAATGAAACTTTGGTTATTGCTTGAGATTCGCCATTATTTTCTACAAAAAAATTGTGATTAAAAAATATTCGCCAATACAAATAATTTGTTTTCCCAAAAAATTGAGAGATTCGCCAATAAGAATTAATTTTTTTAAAAATAAAATGAAAGATTCGCCAGGATTTTATATATTTTTCTAGAGGGGGGTTTCTTAAAGTTATCCCTGGAGGGGTGAATCAGTACCCTTAAAACTTTTTCTCAATTAACCCTTAGTAATATTTTCTTGCATTACCAACCATATTGCTTTTCTACCTTATGCATGTAATATCAAAACATAAATGTAATTGCATGTAAACATTCATAGAAACATTCATGAGATTCATGTACACATAACACAAGAATTGGTAATGCAGAAAACCCCTGTAAGAAGGTAAAAAATGTGGTGGGGATGAAACCCACAAAGCTTCACTATCTGCAGAATGGAAGGTGTCGATTAAGGCTACAAGTGTGATCACTTCTGATGATCTTACCCTATTAGAAGTAACATTTTAGACTGGTTAGGTCTACTCGGTTAATATATTTTAACAACACTGTTAAGTGTGCACTCAGTTAAGAGATTTACAATAAGACTGTTAAGTCCACCTTCTTAAAGTATTTCTTCTATTTGCTACAATTGTTAGATAGTAGTAAAAAAATACTTATGACCTAATGGTATGCAATCTTGAATTGTTTAATATAGATCCTTTAAGTCCACAAAATGTATGTATCACCTATAGTGATGGATAATACATTTATTCTACTCGATAGCCTTGAATCTTAGTTCTTCATGATGAAATTATTTCTTTTGTGTCCTTCTGCATGAAACTCTCTGTCTGATCCATAGATGTCTATTGCGGCTACAATCATTGTGTTCTGATTGATTATACATCTATATATACAAAGGTTTTTGACATAATTAGGTTTAACACTTTACAAGAAAAACTCTATGATCAAAGTTTTACAACTTGACCTTGATCTCCTATTTTGCATGTTTACAATCAGTTAGGCTGATTAAAACTATCACATATGCTTTACTTGATCCTCAAGAAATGGTTTTACAGCTAAGAATAAAGTTATTTATAAAATTTAAGTGCTTTATCTGATGTGTATCTCAAATCCACTTTTCTCAGGAATAAAATTTTCTCTCGGTAGACTAGTGCTCGGTGATGTCTCTGTAGACATATTTCTCTCAGGTTACTCTATGAATTGTCTGTCTGTTTACTCTTTGAATTGTTTGTCGGTGATAGTGCTACCGGTGATCACTATGTTAAGACATTTTCGGTGACCATTGCACTTGTCTCTTTCGATGACCATTGTACTTGTCTATTTTGGTAGCCCTTTTTGCTGTCACTCGATGATCATGTTACCGATATTCCAAAAACTATTTCCGTGTATACTAATAGCAAATTATGATCATCAATCCTCCCTTTGGCATTAGTTTCGAAAACTCATATATGCAATTAACTGAATGTGTTCAGTATATACACCAAGTGTTTACCTTATCAATGAATCCCCCTATGTGCATGCCTTAGTACAGTGTATGTACATGTGTTTCTTTGTAAGGTATATACATTTTCTCCTTTTTTCATTTTCCCCCTTTGGATTTTCTCCCTTTTGTACATTCATTCTCCCCTTGTGTACATTCATTTTCCCCCCTTTTTGAAAATAATGAAAAAGGTGTAGTACTTACAGCTTGTCAAATATGTGAGCATGGGATTTTTGAATGTCTTCCATTTTCTTCTCCCATTGCTCCTTTAGGTGTTCCAGGGTCATGTGCTCCAAATTGATTCTGGCGTGCATGTCATATATACTCTCGGTGACTAACATTTCTGGGGTGGCAATCAATGTTTTTGCCAAAGTCATGTGTTGTTGCAACAATTTGAGATTCGGTAGTAATAGAGCTTGGAGCTCGGTTACTTCATCTTTGATTTTTCTTTCAGTCTTTTGTATCTCTAGTCTCAACCATTTTGATTCTACAATCTTCTCATAATGCAATTGGAATCCATTTTCCTCAGTTGTGAGAATTTGTGCACTAGCCTTAAGATCTTCATCTATCTTTGCTATCTTTTCACTATGCTCTTTAGTGAAGTTCTCTAGTGTGCATAACTTTTGAACTAAGGTAACCATTTCTAAAATAAGAGGTTCCAATGAATTTACTAGTTCATAAAGTTTTACCTTGTTCTCTGCCACTTCTTGGCTGATTTTCTTGGCTAGCTTATATTGGTACTTCTCTTCTGCTCATTCTTTTATGACCTTCTTTGGGTCCACATTCTTATTGGTGATTGCCTCGGTCAGAGCTGAGATTTGATCAAGTATTGGTGCATTTTGATCAATTTCTATGTCAGGTACTATTTGCATTAGTATTTCCTTTGTTGTTTCCAATACATGTGTGTTCTTGTGCTCCTTTTTGAGATTGTCCTATATGGCCTTTCTTTTGCATAATTCTCCATATTTGGTCAGGGACTCGGGATCCAGTGTCCTTGGATCATAGTCAGGTATATCTATAATTTCATCAAGTGTGACCAGAGCTGTACTCTTCTTCTTCTTTGTTTCTTTTGATTTGGGTGATTGTGTGGGAGGTGTGTTGCCTTTTGTAGGTTCCTCGGTATTGATTTGTTGGTCGGTAGTAGACGTCTCTACATAAACCTTGTATGTATCTGTAGCTTTGTTTTCCTCTTTGGCTTTATTGGCATCACTCAGTTTCTCCTCTCCACTTGTTTTTTCTTCTCTTCATTTGTATATTTTTGTTCCCCATGTTCATCACATTTCTTCATTGGTATATCTGCATCAGGCTCAAGTGTCTTTTCCTTTTCTTTAGTAATTATATTGATAGCTTGTATCAATAGAGGTATGTGACCTAGTACATTTACTTGTGCAACATCTATTGTATCTATTTCCTTTGCTTTCTTGGTAGCATCATTTACATCTTCATCATTCTTGGGATCATTATCAGAATCAATATTAGTTATATATTTTATGGTGATCTCTGTTGTATCCCCTAATGATTGTAATATTTGAGGTACATCATCCATGGCCTTACTCGCCTCTATTGTCAAATCAACTGGATTGATGTCCTCAGTGTCATTGATGAAAATGTGTTCTCAGCTTGATGTGGCCTCCTTCTCTTCATAGTGAGGTGTCTTGGTAAGAGCCAGTACCTTCTTGGGGGAATTAAGGATTTCATTCCAAGTCTCATTGCTTTCTTTGTCAAGGTCTTATAACCTTCCCTCTAGTACAAGTTGTATGCTCTCATCTTTGTTGAGAATTTATTTACATGCTCCTTCATGGTTTCATCAATTTCTTCAACTATTGACTCGGGTGGCATGAGTGTAACTAGGGATCTTTCCCTTATTATTTTTTATGTGTGCAAGGCATATGTCCATCTTGCTGATATTTTATTATTAAGATCTTGTGGCATGTGCTTGTTTAATTGTATTGGTACATACTTGTATGCAATCATTGCCTTAATTATGGCTTCCTCTATCTTATTCTGATCTCTGGGAGATAAGGTTAGTCATTGTCTTATCTTTCAGTGTGATATGCTCCCGGTGTTGATGATTGACTCTGAAACTATTTTAGGAACTTTGAGCTTTTATGTTTGGAGTCCTTGTTCTCTCTCATCTTGTTTAGTTTCATCCTTTTCCTCTTTTCCTCTAATTTATTTTCTTCTTTGCCTCAGTGTTGATGGCCTGGTTTGAGGCTTTATTTTTTGATAAGTTCTCACAACACCTTTCTTTACTGGTGGTGAGTTTGCCTCTTTTGTAGTCTTACTCCTTGTTCTTGATGCAGTTGTCACATTTGTAACCTTTGCCTTCTTGGCTGATGGTGCATCTGATTCAGTAGATTCAGAGTCAGTTATCTCTTTACCTTCACCAACAAGTGACTGTCCCTCGGTGACATCTTTTTTTTATTCTTCATCGTTTACCGACAGTTTATTTTCAAGTATTTTCACCATTTTTGTCTTCTTTTGGTCTATCTTCTTTACTACTAAGCTAGTCTTGATTCTAGACTTGGCTTCCTCATATGTTCCAAATCTGCTTAGTGATTTATCCACTGGTTCATTTAGTAAGGCTTCAATAGCCTTTGTAACATGACCAATGTTGATCTCATAGTCCAGTGGTGGTAACCATGATGTTCTCGGTAGTGCAAGTTTGATGAGAGTGGTGTTGGTGTCCACCATAAAACATATCTCATCCTTATATTTCTCTACTAGTTGAACGGAATTCTCATCCTTTTCTCCATCCTAGTCTTAAATGTGGCAAAGTAGCCATCTATTAATAGTGTGAAGTTATCTCCTAATGACTTAATGAAATCACTTATCTATTCAGTAATGGGTCGGTTTGTGTCCCAAGTGACATTACCGATAGAAGGAAAGAAGTTCTGAAAATAGAAGAATATGCACATAAGGATGGAAATGAACTTACATGTATTAGATCTAGCAGATCTAATTTTTCTCATATTTTCTTCCATTTGCTTTAGTAGCAGCTCGGATATGTCCAATTGTAGTCCCTTCTTCACAATTTTATATGCAGTATCAAATGCTCCACATGATATGTTTTTCATTTTTCTAGCTTGGAATATCTTATATCTAACCACATATGCACCAAATTTCATCTCAGGGTAAGTGATTGAATTAACCTTCAAACCTCTGCCATCCCATTCATCTTTAGTGAGTTTCTCAATTTCTTCTTGTTTTGGGTGCTTTATAACCTTAGCCTTCTCAGTTATGGGGTAAATTATTACTACATGGATCACATCCCTTGTGATCAGTTTTGGTTCATCCAACCATATTTTCCTATCATGTACTTGGCTGAGTAGTATGTGAATCCACTCAGTTTTGAACTTTGTCAAGAACAGTAGGGCATTGGTTAACCCTTTCACCTCAATGTGTTTGTGTTCATATTTCAGTTGTCCATCTTGGCATAGCTTCTTATAAGCTTCTTCAATCTCAAGATTTCCAATCTCTCCAACCTTGTAGTGGATGTATGCTCAGACATCTTCAATCAGCAAAACCCTAGGAGGTATACTCAAGAACGCTCCTTGGTCATCGGGTTGAGAAGCAACCTTGGGACAGAATTTGTAGTTGGGGTCTTCACAGGTAGAGTTCTTAATCAGGTTGATCTTTTTTTCCTTCACATTCTTGATCTTTTTGACTCGTGAGGTAGTTGTCATTGTTTGTGAAATATTTAGGGTTTTTTCACAAATGAATTGTGAGCTTGCTAAGTCTTGGTACTTACTTGATCTTCACCATGGATGGTTTTAAATCTGTTAGAGAAGCCTTTGAATCTTCTATGAATCACTCTGTAATATTGTCACTTTTGGTCTCTCTTCTTCTCTCTTTTGTTTTCTCATTTTTTGCTTGGTGAATGAATGAGCTCTTTGTTTCCCTATTTATAGAAAATAACCTAAGTGATGCATTTAATGCTTCAGCTACCACTCGGTTAATGAAACAAATACGATCGGGTATCATACCAAAGACTTTATCCTCAGTGATTATACAGTGCTCAGGGTAAGTGACAACTTAGTTGTACTTTTCACATGTTCACTGACGGTGCTCGGTATGTAGCAGAGACTTGATTATATTTCACATCTTTACTGACGATGCTCGGTTTACATTAATAACTTGGTTGTTTTTCATATGTACACTGACGATGCTCAGTTTACATTAATAACTTAGTTGTTTTTGATATGTACACTGATGATGCTCGGTGTGTATTAACTGACAAAACTAGATTCACAAAATCATAACAAGTAATACCATAGTGCATCTCCATTCATGCTAATTTGGAATATTATCAATGAATATTGGAACGAATGTAAAATGTAGCTTTGTATATTGCAACTCCATACTTACTTGTATTTCTTAGGCGGGGGTGGTGATATCACCAAATCCATTGGATGAGGTGTAACCAACTGTAGTACTTGGTCTAGCATTGTCATTATTTGAAGCTTTCCTACACATTTGATTTCTCATTCTCTTGATATCTGCAATATTGTTCCCATTAGAAAAAGTGCTTGTCTCTGTCACTTGGTCTCTATAGTCCTTTCTTAGGTGACTAACCTTATGACAGTGTAAGCATGTCATTCTAGAGTTAGTCCAGTTCCTACACCTTCGTATCCATTTCCTCATGTTTTTTGTAGCTATGTGTCCATATCTACCACATGTTGTGCAATTTACCCATGTGTTTTAATCTCAAACATTTGAGTTACCGAATCTTCTCAGTTTATAAGAATTTTCTTGTTCTTTTGGCTTCCAAACTTTCTTTTTCTTTTTCCTGCATTCATGAGATGTGTGTCCATGCATTTTTCAAGTGGAACAATATTTTTCCATGTAGGATTCCTTCTTTGGTTTGTTTACCTTATATCTACATTCATGTGCTTTATGTTCATGCTTGTTACAGTTATAACATTTATCTATGAATGTAGAAGTGGATTTAGGAATACCTTTAGCTTTTCTCCTACAAATATTTGATGTGTGGCCTGGTTTTCCATAGTGATTGCATAACTACTTCTTTGCTCTTGGAATTATGTAGACATATTTTTTATCAGCTCAGTTTGATGATTCTCCATACTCGGTATACCCTAAACCGGTATTTTTGTTGAGTCTTCTTTGTCCATTCAAAAAATAATCCATTATTTTTGTACTTTCTTCATCTTTCTTGATCATATCATTATGTTGTTGTTGAATCCTTACTTCATACTTCAGTTTCTCATTTTATTCTCTTAGTTCACCAATAGCTTCCAATTTCCCATTGAGTTCTATGTTCACTCGGTTGGCCTCATGACTCATAAGAACTATTTGACTGGTGATCTCATGGTGATGTTCAGTTAGCCTTTGTATCTCAGTTTCTCTCTCTTACAGCTTTTCAGTGATCTTCCTCATGTCATCAATAGCTAGTATTCTTTCTTGTTCATCTTGTCTAGCATTATTCATAACATCAATCATTCTTACCATCTGTCTCTTGACCAATTTGCAGTACCTTTACTTGTTCAGTCAGATGTTAATTTATTTTATTAAGACTTGTAATGCTTCCTTCAGATGTGTCAAATGTATTGCTAGATGTAGATCCCGATGACTCAAACAAATCAGGTATCTCTTCTTCATGATAGGCATTTTCATTGTAGCGAGATGCCATAACTTTTCTTTCATCTAATAGTTCTCTCATCTTGATTCTTGATTCTTTGTATTGCTCATAGAAGATCTGTATCTACAACTTATGATTCTCAATATTCTTATGAAGATTATACCTTTCCATTGTATGATCTTTTTTCTCAAGTGATTTAAACTTTTCCAAATAAGAGATCTAGCTCTGATACCAATTGTTGGAATAATGGAATGGTGTGTACTAAGAGGGGAGGGGTAAATCAGTACCCTTAAAACTTTTTTATCAATTAACCCTTAGTAATATTTTCTTTCATTACCGACCATATTCCTTTTCTACCTTATGCATGTAATATCAAAACATAAATGTAATTGCATGTAAACATTCATAGAAACATTCATGAAATTCATGTACACATAACACAAGAATTGGTAACACAGAAAACCCTTGTTAGAAGGTAAAAATTGTAGTGGGGATGAAACCCACAAAGCTTCACTATATTCAGAATGGAAGGTTTCAGTTAAGGCTACAAGTGTGATCACTTTTGATGATCTTACCCTATTAGGAGTAACAATTTAGACTGGTTAGGTCTACTCGGTTAAGATATTTTAACAACACTGTTAAGTGTGCACTTAGTTAAGAGATTTAAAATAAGACTGTTAAGTCCACCTTCTTAAAGGATTTATTCTATTCGATACAATTGTTAGAGAGTAGTCAAAAGCACTTATGACCTGATGGTATGCAATCTTGAATTGCTGAATATAGATCCTTTAAGTTCACAAAATGTATGTATCACCTATAGTGATGGATAATACCTTTGTTCTACTCTGTAGTCTTGAATCTTAGTTCTTCATAACTAAATTCTTTCTTTGGTGTCCTTCTGCATGAAGCTCTTTGTCTGATCCATAGATGTCTATTGCGGCTACAATCATCATGTTTTGATTGGTTATACATATATATATATACAAAGGTTTTTGACCTAATTAGGTTTCACGCTTAACAAGAAAAACTCTATGATCAAAGGTTTATAACATGACCTTGATCTCCTAGTTTGCATGTTTACAATCAGTTGGACTGATTAAAACTATTACATATGCTTTACTTGATCCTCAAGAAATGGTTTTACAACTAAGAATAAATCTATTTATAAAACTGAAGTGCTTTATCTGACGTGTATCTCAGATCCACTTTTCTTGAAAATAAAACTGTCTCTCAGTAGACTGGTGCTTGGTGAAGTCTCTGTAGACATATTATTCTTGGGTTACTTTGTGAATTGTCTATCAGTTTACTCTTTGAACTGTCTGTCGGTGATAGTGCTATCGGTGATCACTCTGTTAAGACATTTTCAGTGACCATTGCACTTGTCTATTTTGGTGACCATTGTACTTGTCTGTTTTGGTGGCCATGTTTGTTGTCACTCAGTGATCATGTTACCGACAGTCCAAAAATTGTTTCCTTGTATAATAATCACAAATTATGATCATCAAAAGAATCTATAGTGATAAGGAAAGTGCTTTTAATGAACCAATCAAGCCTTTGAGCCATGTCAATATCGACCATGGGTGGTTATTGAAGCTGAAAATGCCAGAATGCAAGATTCCCACTACCTTTCCCATTAGGAGAAAACTTTCATACTTCTTCCAATAGAGATATAGGTGGGCTCGAATGCCTCAAATTATTTTCCTGCAGCCTCTGATCCTTCTTCTATAGCCTTTGATCCTTCCCTTGCATCCTTTGTCCTATCAGTATCACCCTTATTCAAGATAATCATAGTGGTAGCCTTAGGGATTGGATTAATTTGCAAACCACAGAAAAAGTTTGTAATTGTGCTCAAACATTCTAACATCACTTTATCAATTAAAAATTCATTTAATATCCCTTTATCAACAATATCAAATATTGATTAACTGATGAATATCATATGGAGATGATGAAGACTGAGTGATACCGAGTATCATAATTGTAGAAATGGTTAGATCAGTTGTTGTTTTGTCATTGATGTCAAGCAATTGATTCATCATTTTTTATTGTGTTACCATACCTTAAGAGGATAATTTAAATGAGTGAAAAATATAGATCAGACAATGATGAAGTAATGATCTTATAGTTGTTTTCTACTATATATTTTATGTTATCAAATCAGTACATTTGATTGATCAATTTGGTAACTGTAATGAATTAAGTTATGAAT
This sequence comes from Thuja plicata, assembly GCA_018584345.1. Classification (NCBI taxonomy): domain Eukaryota; kingdom Viridiplantae; phylum Streptophyta; class Pinopsida; order Cupressales; family Cupressaceae; genus Thuja; species Thuja plicata. The sequence continues at coordinate 39,028 of MU226998.1, forward strand.
GAAAGAGATAATTTACCGAGCTCAACTGAGTCAGTCGATAGAATTTTATGTGAGTTGGTTATAGTTACTGAGTACCGAGCACTGAGAACAAGTTAGACACCGAGCAGTCAATAAGTCAGTTAGTGAGTTTCAAAGAAAGTTTTACTGAGTACAGTATACTGATATTAAATGATGATGAAATTGAATTTAATGCGAAGCAATGATGATATGGATGAGGAAATGAATTAAATGAAATTTTTTACAAGATATACAAATGATAAAATTCAATGTGAATATCTAAGGTGAAGATCAAGTGGTTAAACAAAGAGGTGAAAGTTCCAAGAAAAGTTGTAAATTCCAAGGTAAAAGTATTTTGGTTTACCAAGTTGAGAAATTGAAGAATATGATCGAACGACTAAGTGCAAAGGAAGGAAAATAAAATTAAGGATATTAAGAGGCAAAAGTATGTTTATATAAGGAATGATAATTACACTAAGTGTAAGGCTACTGGTGAATTAAATAGAGAATGAAAGAAGTTGAAGAACAACATTTACCGAGTAGAACAGAGAAAGATAGATTAAAGAATCTATAGTCTGAGAAAGAGATCAATGGAGTATGTGATGTCAGTATTAAATTTAGCATAAAGGATCTGATCCAAGCATAGTAAGTTGCTACTTTTTACAAATCAAAGTTTATTGTTGCTTATTAATATTTGTAATAGAGAAATATCTGAACTGAGTGGATTTAACTTTCCTATTTGTAAAACCTAGACTTAGGTGACATTCCAAAAGAGTATTTGAAGACCTCTAACAAGACCACTCCTAACAGGGTGAAGATCTTAACAAATCTAAGATAAATCCCCTAACAGGGTCACATTTAGCAAATGTGTTTGTCATCTTTAATAGGATAAGTTATTAAATGAGTGTACTTTAGAAGGGTACATTTTTATTATGGGTTACAATTCCCAAAGATGTTTTTCCCAAATTGGGTTTCCTTGTTAAATCATTTTTCAACGAGTTATATCATGTATTAATGAGTTAATCTAATGTTGCTAAGTTTGAATGATTGATTGTTGCTTATGTTATTTGGTGAATTGGTTATTGACTGTATTCAGTATTTACCAAGTGAATCAATGAGTTCAGTTTTAAGAGTTTAAGTTTGATTTGTCTGATTCACCCCCTCCCCCCTCTTAGTGGGACCAACAATTGGTATCAAAGCTCTATTACTCTGAAGTGATAAGTTTAAAGGACTTGAGTTAAGATCTAAAGATGTATAAGAGGGAAGCACCCAAGATGAATAATGATCATTTCTCTACATGGAAAAGTATAATAAGGTTGCATGTGTTTGGAGTAGGAGAATATGTACTTTACTATCTTGAGAATGAATGTGTAGCACCAACTACTCCACCTTTGAATATCAGTGAGAAAAGAAAGAAACATGAACACACACAAGTTATGATTGAGATTGCATCTACACTTACCGACTAGGAATATGATGAGATTAATGGTTGTACGACTACAAAATAGATGTAGTATAAGATTATTTTGATCTATGGTGGAGATCAGCATGTTTAGAAGACTAAAGAAGAAAGTTTGACTCTATGAGGATGAACGAAGGAGAGAACATAATACAAGATAGTACAAGACTTAAGGAGACTATTAATTCTATTAGATGAGCTGGTGGTATCATAACAGAGGATGATGTTACAAGAAAAATGTTGAGAACTATGCTACCGATTTATGTTATTCATGTATCTTCTATACAAGAGCTGAGATCTATATATACCCCAGGTGAATGTTTCACTGGATGCCACTATTGGCAAGTTAATTGTATTTAAAATTAATGATTTTGACAATAGTGTGTCTGTTATTTCTAAGGTTGAAACTGCAATTAAGTCTACTTTAAAGATTGGAAAGGCTAGAGAATTTGCTGCTAGAGATGGTTATTTGAGCAATGCTAGTGAGAAATTTTATAGTTGCACTGAAGGAATTGAAGATCTATTTACTGAATGTGATGAAAATCAAAGATAATTTGAAGCTTTGTTGGCTAGAATGATACAAAGAGGCAAAGGAAAATACTGAGGTAAGTTACCCTTGAAATGTTTTAATTGGGACAAAATTTGTCACTTTGCATCTAACAATCTAGAGAATGATAAGGAGGAAAAGAAAGATAAGGACAAGAGAGAAAATTGATTCAGGAGATACATAGACTAAAAAAATTAAGGTAATAAATCTTGTTATATTTCTAATGAAGGAAAAAGTGATGATGATTCTATTAAGAGCAATCAGGAAAAAGAAGTTGTTTATATTGCTATAAAAGATGATTCTGATGAAGAAGAACCTAGAGCCCTAATATCACAAGTAAGAATGAAATATGGATTTTATATATAGTGGTTGTTCACATCACATGATAGGTGACACACTTAAGTTTATTTCCTTTGAAAAGTGTGATGGAGGTTATGTTAGATTTGGTAATGAGGCTCCAAATACTGTGAAAGGAAAAGTATCTAAAATGCTACTGAATAACACAAGATGTGAAGATTTTTATTGGGTTGAAGGATTAAAGTATAATATGTTGAGTGTTGCACAGCTAAACAATATAGGTCACTGACTGGAATTTCAATATGGAAGAGTGAAAGTATTTGATAAGAAGAGCAATCTAATTTCTACCAGAGAACAATCTAAAGGTAATCTATTTTATCTTGATACTTCTATGAAGAGTTGTCTATTTGCTAAAGTTGAAGATGTTTGGTATGGAACAAAAGGCTTTGTCATGCTAATTTCGACAACTTAATCAAAGTGAGTAATAAGAATAGAGTAAAAGGTCTACCAAGACTTGAAAAAATAGATAATGTTATGTGCAAAGAATGTCAGATGGGTAAGATGACTAAATCTAGTTTTACAAGAAATACTTATGTTACACAAGGAATTTTGGATTTAATTCATATTGATTTATGTGGACCGATGAGAACTCAAAGTTTTTATGGAGACAGGTATTTTATTTTATTTGTGGATGATTATTTAAGAATGATGTTTGTAATGTTCTTAAAAGAAAAATTTGATGCATTTCAAATATTTAAGTGGTATAAGGCCCGAGTTGAAAAATAAACTGGAAGATGGTTGAAATGTATGAGATCCGACAGAGGAGGTGAGTTTACATTGTTTTGTAATGAGAATGGAATCAAGAGACAAATGTCAACACTGAGGACACCACAGTAGAATGGGATTGCTGAGAGAAGAAATAGATCCATTGTTGATTGTGCTAGGACACTGATGATTGAAAAAGGCATTTCACAAAACTTCTAGAGGGAAGCTATGAATACTATTGTTTATACATTGAATCGAGTACAAATGAAGAAAGGTACCAACAAGACACCTTATGAAATCTAGTATGGTCACAAACCTAATGCTAGTTACTTTAAAATCTTTGGGAGAAAATGCTATATTCTAAAAGATTCTATAAAAGGCAAGTTTGATTCAAAAAGAGATGAAGGGATATTCTTAGGATATTCTACAAAGAGTAAAGTTTAAAAACGTTTGAACAAGGTTACTGACAAATGGTGAAAAGTGGAAATGTGAGAATTGATGAATTTGCATAAAGGAATGAAGAAGACACTAAGAAGGAACTTGATGATTATGAGAAGTCTATATATGTACAACATTATACACCTAAAACTTTACCAAGAGAACCTATCAAGGAGGAAGATGTACAAGAAGTTCCACAACCGAATGTTGATATTGAATAACTGAGAACTACCGAGCCTATTTTGGCAAAGTATGTGAAAAGGAACCATTCCCCGAGCAAGATTATTGGAAATAAGGAAGCTAGAGTGATGACAAGGAGCAATGCCAGAGATAATACGTGTTTGATATCTTCATTTGAGCCGAAGAAAGTTATGGAATCACCGGCTAATGAAGATTGGATGAAAGCTATGAAGGAAGAGTATTATCAAATTAAGAAGAACAAGACATGGACTTTAGTACCCAGACCTAAAGACAAAAATGTGATTGGTACTAAATGGATTTTTAGAAACAAACTGAATGAGCATGGATAAGTTATCAGAAATAAAGCTAGATTGGTTTGTAAAGGTTATGCATAAGAAGAAGGAATTGAATATGGAGAGAATTTTGAACCTGTTGCTAGACTGGAAGGAGTTAGAATACTTTTAGCATATGTTGCTTACAAAGGATTCAAGGTATATCAGATGGTTGTTAAGTTTCTATTTATTAATGGGATACTTGAGGAATAAATATACATTGAGAAACCTGAGGGATTCATTGAGAACACAAACAAGAACAAGGTATGTAATAATGTAAGTTACATAAAGATTTATATGGATTGAAATAAGCACCCCGAGCATGGTATGAGAGACTGTACTCCTATCTAATCAAATTAGGATTTCAAAGAACAAGTGATAACAATAATGTTTACTTGAAATGTGACAGTGATAATAAAGTTTTGATTGCTGAAATTTTTGTTGATGATATTATTTTTGGAGGCAATGACACTTTATGTAAAGGATTTGGTGATGAAATAAGAAAAGAGTTTGAGATGTCAATGATCGGAGAGATTAAGTTCTTTCTAGGTCTACAGATACAGCAAGTTACTGGAGAAATCTATATTACACAAGCCAAGTATGTCAAAGATATTATTAAAACTTTTGGTATGGAAGATTCCAAACCTATTGGAACACCGATGGTTACTAGATGTAAATTATCTAAAGAGGATGAAACACAAGAGGTGGATAATAGTCTTTACCAATCCATGATTGGTAAATTGCAGTATGTTTTTCACAATAGACCTGATATAGCACATGTTGTTGGAATTTCTGCAAGGTTTTCTTCTAATTCGAAGAAAACACATATGTCTGCAGTAAAAAGAATTTTGAGATACCTGAAAGGCACAAAAGAGTTTGCTTTACTATACAAGAAAGGAGGTACTTTTGATCTACAAGTATACACTGATGAAAATTGGGCTGGAAAAGTTGATGATAGAAAAAGTACTAGTGGAGGTGCATTCTTTCTAGTTGAAAGATTGGTTACATGGCTGAGTAAGAAACAAAGTTGTATTTTACAGTCTACTACCGAGGGTGAATATGTTGCTACTACTATGAATTGTGCAAACATAAAATGGATTAAGAAATTTCTTGAAGGTATGCAAGAAGAGATCACAAATCTGGTTACTATTTTTGTGATAATAGAAGTGTTATTAACATATCAAAAAACCCAATTATGCATTCAAAGACCAAGAATTTTTTTATCAAGTATCACTACTTGAGAGATAAAGCTCAACAAAAGAATGTGAAGTTGGAATATGTGAATTCAAAGGAACAACTGGCTGATATCTTTACAAAGTGACTACCTAAAGATGCTTTTGAGTATCTAAGAGGTAAATTAGGGGTTCTTCATCTATCCAATGTTCAGTAAGGAGCATGAGGCATGTTGCATCAATTATATATTTCATTAGAATATTTATTTCTCAATTGATATTAGTATGAGACACTTTAGGTGATTCTTGAAGTTGTGAAAAGATTTGTATGTAATGTTTTATGAGTACATGTCAAGTATAATCCACTACTAAAACAAGTTTTTAGGAGTATGACTTTTTGGCACTGTTGTCAAAGAGGGAGAATAATGAATTGATGACATTTATCTACAGAGATATATTGAACAAGAAGAATGAATTACTAAGATTTACTCATGAAGGAGATTTAGAATGTATGTTACAAAAATTTAAAATTTATCCAAGAGGGATATTAGATCCAGATCAGAGAGATCAAAGTGGAAATAGATATATCAACTCAGAGGGAGTACATTTACGTATTTGAGAGCTTCCATCATCAATTGCTATAACACTATTATAGTGGTTTCCATCAATGCCAAAGAGGGAGATTGTTGATTAACTGATGAATATCTAATGGAGATGATGAATACCAAGTGATATGTAGTATCATGATTGTAGAAATGGTTAGATCAGGTGTTGTTTTGTCATTGATGTCAAGCAATTGATTAATTGATTTTTATTGTGTTACCATATCCTAAGAAGAGAAGTTAAATGGGTGACAAATACAATTCAAACAATGATGAAGTAATGATGTTATAGTTTTTTCTACTATATATTTGATGTTATCAAATTGGTACATTTGATTGATCAAGTCGGGAACTGTAATAAATTAAGTTATGACTGAAAGAGATACTTTACCAAGCTAGACTGAGTCAGTCAGTAGAATGTTATGTGATTCAGTTACAATTACCAAGCACCGAGCATCGAGAATGAGTTAGACACTGAGCAGTGAAGAATTCAATTACCGAGTTTCAAAGAAAGTTTTACCAAGTACAGTATACTGATATTAAATGGTGGTGAAATCGAATTTAATGTGAAGCAATGATGAGATGGATGAGGAAATGAATTAAATGAAGTTTTTTACAAGATCTACGAATGAGAAAATTAAAAGTGAACATCTAAGGTGAAGATCAAGCAATTAAACAGAAAGGTGAAAGTTCCAAGAAAAGTTACAAGTTCCGAGGTAAAAGTGTTTTGGTTTACGGAGTTGAGAAATTTGAAGAAGATGATCAAACAAATGAGCGCAAAGGAAGGAAAATAAAATTAAGGATATTAAGAGGTAAAATTATGTCTATATAAGGAATGAGAATTACAATAATTGTAAGGCTACTGACAAATTGAACAGAGAAGGGAAAAATTTGAAGAACAACATTTACCGAGCAGAAAAGAAAAAGATAGATTAAATAATCTATAGTTTGAGAAAGAGATCAATGGAGTATGTGATGCCATTATTCAATTGAGCATAAATGATCTGATCCAAGCATAGTGAGTTGCTAATTTTTACAGATCAAAGTTTACTGTTGCTTATTAATATTTGTAATAGAGGCATCTCTGAACCAAGTGGATTTGACCATTCTTTTTGTAAAACCTAGACTTAGGTGACATTCCAAAAGAATTTTTGAAGACCTCTAACAAGGCCACTCCTAACAGGTTGAAGATCTTAACAGAACTAAGGTAAATCCCCTAACAGGGTCACATTTAGAAAATGTGTTTGTAATCTTTAACAAGATAAGTTTGTAACCGAGCGTACTTCAAAAGGGTACACTTTTATTGTGGGTTACAATTCCCCCGGAGGTTTTTCCCAAATTGGGTTTCCTCGTGAAATCCTATGTCAACTGATTTATATCATTTATTAATGAGTTAATCTAATTTTGCTAAGTTTGAATGATTTATTGTTGCTTATGTTATTTGGTGAATTAGTTATTTACTGTATTCAGTGCTAACCGAGTGAATCAGTGAGTTCAGTTTTAAGAGTTTAAGTTTGATTTGTCTAATTCACCACCCCCCCCCTCTCAATGGGACCAAAAATTGGTATTAGTGCTTTGTTACTCTGAAGTGATAAGTTTAAAGGACTTGAGTTAAGACCTAAATATGTATAAGAGGGAAGCACCAAAGCTAAATAGGGATCATTTCTCTACATGGAAAGTAGAATTAGGTTGCACGTGTTTGGAGAAGGAGAATATGCACTTTACTATCTTGAGAATGAATATGTAGCACCGACTACTACACCTTTGACTATTATTGAACAAAGACAGAAACATGAACACACACAAGTTATGATTGATATTGCATCTACACTTACCGACAAGGAATATGGTGAGCTCGATGGTTGTACTACTACAAAATAGATATGGGATAAGATTTTTTTTTCCTATGGTGGAGATCAGCATGTTCAGAAGGTTAAAGAAGAAAGTTTGAGAGGAAAATTTGACTCTACGAGGATGAAGGAAGGAGAGAACATAATAAAATATAGTACAAGACTTAAGGATGTTGTTAATTATATCAGATGAGCTGGTGGTATCATAACAGAGTATGATGTTGCAAGCAAAATGTTGAGAACTCTGCTACCGAGTTATGCTATTCGTGTATCTTCTATACAAGAGCTGAGCTCTATACCCCAGATGAATGTTTCACTGGATGCCACTATTGGTAATTTAACTACATTTGAACTTAATGATTTTGACAATAATTTTCCTATTATTTCTAAGATTGAATCTACATTTAAGTCTGCTTTAAAGATTGTAAAGGCTAGGGAAGTTGCTACTAGAGATGGTTATTTGAGCAGTGCTAGTGAGAAATTCTATAGTTGTACTGAAGGACTTGAAGAGCTATTTACTGAATGTGATGAAAATGAAAGAGAATTTGAAGCTTTTTTGGCTAGAAGGCTATAAAGAGGCAAAGGAAAATACCGAGGTAAGTTGCCCTTGAAATGTTTTAATTGTGATAAAATTGGTCACTTTGCATCTAACCATCCAGAGAATGATAAGGAGGAAAAGAAAGATAAGGACAAGAGAGAAAATAGATTCAGGAGATACAGAGATATATTGATACAAAGGTAATAATATTTTTATATTTGTAATGAAGGAAAAATTGATGATGATTCTATTGAGAGAAATGAGGAAAAATAAGTTGTTTATGTTGCTATAAAAGACGATTTTGATGAAGAAGATCCTAGAGCCCTAATATCACAAGTAAGTAAGAATAAAACATGGATTATAGATAGTGGTTGTTCACATCACATGAATCGTGAAACACTTAAGTTTATTTCCTTGGAAAATCATGATGGAGGTTATGTTATATTTGGTAATGATGATCCATATCCTGTGAAAGGAAAAGGATCTATAATTCTACTGAATAACACAAGACGTATGATGTTTATTGGGTGAAAGATTGGTTACATGGTTGAGAAAGAAAAAAAAGTAGAATTATAGAGATATAGATGGGCTCCAATGCCTCAAAATCTTTCCATGTAGCCTCTTATCCTTCTTGTGTATCCTTTGACCCTGTCCTTGCATCCTCTATCCTATCAGTATCACCCATAGTCAAGATAATCAGAGCGGTAGCCTCAGGGATTGCATTTATTTACAAACCATAGAAAAAGTCTTTAGTTGTGCTCAAACATTCTAATGTCCCTTTATCAATCAAAAACTATTCTAATATCCCTTTATCAACAATATCAGCATCATGCTACTTCATTTTCTAATTTTTTATGTTTTAGTAATTCAATTCTACTAAACCATTATGTCTTATAGAAGAAAACTTGTATCTTCTTTATGAAATCCATCCTCAACCTCCTCAAATAAAGGAAAATGGGCCTATTGAATATATTCAAACCAGGAAGCACCATTTATAGTCATACCACCTCAGAAATACTATTCACATTCCTCAAAATGTTGAATGATAGCAACCATTACGGAACTTGAAGAATTTTCCTCGTATACTTGTGTTGACAAGACAGTGTACATAAAATAGATTAGGAAAGATCTCACTCTTTTGATGTTAATTACTTAATTAGGAAACATTGAGATCTCCACCATTTTTTTCTTCTTGATAACAACAAATCCACTAGAATACTGAAAAAAAAATTGGTGAAACAAATGATTTCTGCTCAAATCGATTACTTGAGCTCTACAAATAGTAGGTCGGATGTCACACCAACCATCTAATCATAACTTTCCCTCTTTCTTCATCATCAAATACTTCACTTAAACCACAATAATCCTCATGAACATTAAAATTATCTATCTATCTATCAACCATGATAATCCACATACGTTCATGACATTTTTGTGTATTGATTACTTTAGATGCTTTAATTAAATAACTGTAATAATGATATATCACATAGCGTATCTATTTTGGTCCCTTACATTGTTTGGCTTCAAGGATGCCATTAAAATAGTTTATTCATTCATATTATAATTCTCTGACATGACTTCCTCTATGGTGCAACCATAATGCACCACGGTATAGTGTTGTGCAGAAGAAAAAGATAATTTTACTGTCCACGAGGCTAAACATAGCTAAATAAAATAGATTAAAAAAATAATAGTGTATGTGGATGTATTCTAGTTTCCCCATAGTCGGGGGTGAATAAAAACATGTTTCCATATAAGTTGGGTGAAGTGTGTGCCCACATTTCACATATGTATCATTATGCATAGTAGCATACCTATGTTCTATGTACCAACATGTCAAATTTTTAAATTCTAAAATCTAGAATCCCTCTTTAACATGCCTTCCTTATTGTTTAATGAGTTCTCAAAAAAATTATAAATTGGCAACATACAGATTTGGCTCAACTCTACCTTAATAGAATTTCCTAGTGGATTGGAAAGTTGAAACTAACCGTGCTTTGTCAAATAATAAGAAAAAAAACTAATTTGAAACTTTTTGAGCTATTACTGAGAACATAGGTATCCATGTACAGTCTAGTGCCTAGTTTAGGGCTACAGAGTCAAATACTTGGTTATATTAAATTCCCACAAATACCAAAGAAAGAATCATTGGGATTATGGTATGCCCATTCCTAGAATTGCACATCCCTCTCATATTGGCCTGAAAATCTTACTTAAGCATCCATATCACATATATCAATTACTATTGTTCATACACAGAATTTTAATTTTTTCCTTGAAGGAGAGAAAATGGATAAAGAATATAGATTACATTCAAGAGTGAAAAGCTAAAATAAAAAAAAACCCTTAGTTTATTAAACTCAAATAATAGATATACATTCTATGGAGATAATTCCATGTTAGTTATAGTACTTTTACATAAAATGAAATGCCTATATTCATAGAAATGAAAATACAACTATTGTTGAGCCCCTGCTCCCATAACCTAGGATATTCCTAAGTACATCCTAACTCTACCCATAATTTTTTATCCCCTTTTCTTTAGCTACGCAATCCCTTTTATAACAGAAGGGATGCAACAAGCTACTAGATGACAACATGCCAAAAGCATCCTTAGCCACCGAGGGTTATTTGCAGAGGAGTGCCTTCACCACGAATGATTATCCACTCATTTTGTCTTCTAGCATAGTTTCTATTTTAGCTTGTCACTAGTCAGAAATTCAAAGCAACTTAGTGTCCCTAAAATGTCTATGATCCATTCAACTAACGCACTTGGTGGTTTGGTGTTTCAATAGAGTAGCAAATGCAAGATGTGCATGCTCATGTGACCACAAGGTGGCCCCCAACAGATGATTCACATGTTCACCCCTTATGAGGGTGGGAGGATTTTGTTTAGTCTTAGAGGGTGCTAAATACCCATGAGTGCTTAGTTCCTATCCATACAACCAAGTCCTCCCACTTAACTCACCCTTCTTATTAGATTAAGGGGCATCAAAGAGAGATAGTTTGATTCAACAAGAGCTAGCTCCACCAATATCTTAGACCTGGGAATTTGGACATCTCTCTAGCCACTCCATATCCTTTGGACAAGTCTGTAGCCACAAGACAATGCATATTTATGGCTAAAATCCTTGTAAACATCCCGCAACACTATTAACCACAACCATACTACAACCTCTGTGAAATATTTCATTCTGGCAATGTTACTTGGTGGATTGCAGACTTCAAAAAATCACTCTTGAATTTACAAGTGTGTAACCCCAAGGGGTATTTATCTATCATTTTGAATCTTTCTCCTCTGCTTTCCTACTTTACATTTCATGACGACAATATGATCTTTTTCCTTGATGTAACATCCCCTGAGAAAATCATGCAACAAAGATCTTGAACTCATTGAAAACTGGTCATAGCTAAGTTGGATTCGACACTTAAGGTCCTTTGACATAAAAATGCATTATCATTCCCCTAGATAATTGAAAATATCACTAATTCAACCTGCAAAATGTCACATCATTTGTTGAGATCCCCAGCTCTTCCCCCAACTTCAATAATGCACCATCAAACACCCTTGACCTCGCCCATTTGACCTTGGGTTTCTTTTTCTGCCTTAGGATTTTAACACATCATCCCTCACCTTCGTAGAAGCCCAGGGTCCTTTTCCTTATTTTGTTAAGCTTGAAAAAATTACGTATTGGCTCAAATATTATAGAAATTTTTCATGTTTTGTTTATCTCATTCCTAGGTTGTCTTAGCAATTTGATCATGGATTTTAGTTTTTAGTTGTTTTAAGTCAGTCTTATGAACCTGATGCCAACATGCCCTAAGGAAAATGATAAAACTTGGTACATTCATTTCAATTTCATCATCAAAGATGTCGACTAGGGATTAATAATTCCTAGTAGGGAGCCCCAAATTTACCTCCTCTTCTGAGTAGTAGCATAGGTGAATGATGCCTACACAATAATTTGAGCGGGATGAACATATATCTCTAGAAAGGGAATTTACCCAAGAAGAACATGAGTTGTTGATGGAAGGAAACCTGGAACAAGAGAACTTAGGATTAGCAGGGCTTGTTGCTACAGCTGAGCAAGTGGCAAGTGGAGAAATAGAACAAAAATGATTCCTAGTAGGTATTATTATGGGGTTTAGCACCTAGTTGTTGATTCTATTCATAGTGCTTTCTTAAACTTATTTAGCAATGGGCATGAACCTATCCATATATATTTTTATTGATATAAGTATTCTATGTGATCTATCTATATTACTCTTACATGTGATTCAATGAAATTTATTGTAAAGTAGTTATGTATATACAATTAGCTTATGCAATTCAAAGTTATCATATTTCTATCATGTTGTAATAACACTTTGATGAATAGAATGATACTTCATTTTTCTGCATCTGAGTTAAGATTTTGGAAGACTCGTCTAAGGGATCCCAATTGGCAAGAAATTCCACTCATTTGGTTGAGTTACTTTTATGTTCATTAATTAGTTTTAATTTTAGCAGTTGACTATTCTTGCAGCCATTGGAACTATGTTCTGTGACTATTCCTATAACCATTGGAACTATGTTCTATGACTGCTCCTGCAGTCATTGGAGATTGTTTCTCTGATTATTCCTACAGTCATTGAAATTTTTTTCTCTGATTTTTCCTACAGCCATTAGAACTCTATTCTGTGACTGTTCTTACAACCATTGGACCTGTTGGAGATCTTTCCTCAATGATTTCTCTTGCAGCCATTGAAACTTTGTTCTCTGACTATTCCTGCAGCCATTGGACTTTTTGGATATCTTTCCTCAATGACTTCTCCTGCAACCATTGAAACTATGTTCTCTGACTATTCTTTCAGCCATTGGAACTCTATTTTGTGAATATTCTTACAACCATTAGACTTGTTGGAGATATTTCCTCGAGGATAAGCAAAACCAAATAAAAAAGGCTTGAACAACCTTATTTAGTTCAAGTTGGGTTTGGTGTACCATTTATATTGAACAACCTTTTTTAGACCTAGCTTCACTTCAAGTTGGGTCTTTTGTAGCATGTATATTAAAAACCCTTTTTGGAGACCTAGACTTAGATGTAGATGTGCCATCTTGACTCATTTTTCAATCCAATAGCATTGACCCCTTGTTCAACTTATGACATTGCAAGTGGTATTACTTGTAACCGATAAAGCCCGACTCGCAAGTTCATGACCACTACCAGTTCATGATCCAAACTATTGTGACTGCAATGAGCATTTCATCACACCCTCACAAAAGTTAGTGTTATTCTGACCTGGCTCTTGTAGAGTTTCAATAGACACTGCTAGCAATTTTACTTGCAACCTTCAATCCTAAGAAACTTAGACCACAGTTGAAGAACTATCCACATATTGAAGACAAGATAATGTAACTCGACAAGGTTCCATAGGAATCAGGAGGGTATTCCTAATTGTAAATATGCACACATGATAAATATATCTTAGCATCTAAATTCAGAGTTGTAAATGGGGATAATTCTCAAATTCTTATGAATGAGACTTTTATTTCATCCCTTGAACAATTAATCCATTCAGCATCAAACACCTGAGAATAAAACTATGTTACTCCTATCATTACTCACATAAAATTATAGGGATTTCTCTTTTCACTTTGAAAACAAGATCACCAATATTATATGTGTACGCCTCTCTTCTTTCATGATTCATGATTCCCAAGCTTTCCAAAGGCGGGGGTTAGTAGCAACGGTTTTACAATTATAGAAATCAAGTACACAAGAACTACTAAAATGAATAACTTGAAACGTAACCAATAAAATGTACAAGCAATGAAAGGAAAACAAATGAATGCAAACCCCAAAGTGCTTGAAGCTTCTATTGTCTCTCTCTACTCCTTCTGAAACGTTGTTTTTTATGCTCAGTATTGGTGTGGGAAGCGTCTATGACTTGAGAAGCGTCAAGAATTTGCTAATTGAAATGGGTGTGTGATCACAAGATGGCTTGAATGCTAGAACCAAACTGACATAGTAATGGCGCACGAGAGCTTGAAATCTTGGATCCTTCAAATGGTTATGAAGGGCTTATTATATAGGAATTGAGGATGATATGAACGGTTGAGATCAATCCCAGAGATAGGGAGATGAACTGTTGAGATTAAAAGGAACTGTAGAAGCCATCAGTAAACTCCACCTCTTCAATTGGTAAAGAGGGGATAGAGTTTGGTTGACTGGAGAGCTAATTGTGAGTTACCTTTTTGAACTGAAGAGGTGGGTGGAGTTACCCATGTGGACTGGAGAGATGGGTGGAGTAACCCATGTGATCTGATTGGAGTTATATCTTTGAAGTTAAATGAATATTTAATTCATTTATTTAATTAATGTTTTCAACATGTGAGATAATTGAATTCTTTTTGGTTTAGAATTGCTTTATTTGATGAAATTAAATTAATTTAATTGAAATAAATTTAATTGGAAGAATTAATTAGTAAGTTTAAATATTTGAATTTAAACTATAGGAAATTGAATTTAATTACTTAATTAATGGTAATTAATCAATTAAGGTTAATTAATTAAATAAAATTAATTATTTAATTAATTTTGGGAATTTGATTAGCTGATTTGGGAAATGAATTAAGAAGAAAATAGATGATTAATTAACGATTAAAAAACCATTAATTAATAGATGAAAATTAGTGTTTTTAATGTCAAGTCGCAAGCCTGTCCATTTTTGAGTGTCTACATTTGCCCCTCTTTCATGCATTGTGACTTGTCGTAGTGTGTCAAAGATTCTTTGATTTTGATCTTGCCCCAGCTTGCCCTAGTGATAGTAGGTCTTTCATGCAATGTGACTTGTCGTAGTATGTCAAAGATTCTTTGATTTTGATCTTGCCCCAACTTGCCCTAGCGATAGTAGGTGTATTTATGCCCCCTCACCAAATTTGATTGAAAAAGTTGTGACATGAGCGTTAATTTGTTGAAACTGCAATTTCTGAATCTGGGTAGTTGACTGATTTGAAAAATGCCTTATATTGCCTCTTATATTGACTGTCAAAGTTTCCGGGGACCGAGAAAAAAAATTGGACCTCCTAGAGAAATTAGGGGGTCTGGAAACCCCTATAATTAGCCAAGAGAGCCATTCATTTGTCACATTGCCTTCTTGGAGCTCTTGAAATCTTGGTGAGTTTTCTTTAGTTTTCTCTATTTTTTTCTCCTATTTTCTTGCAATTGCGGGCATTCCTGGAGTGACACACATGTCCGACCGAGTTCGGACATATCAGAGACTAGCTGGTGTAGGACATCCAGTGATTTTTATCTCTTTTCTTTTCATTAATGCATTTATTTCTTGCTTTTAAAATTTGTATGTTTCTGGTAATTTGCAATATGTGCCGCAATTGTCTGCGATTTTTCCGCAATTGCGGTTTGAGTGCCACAATTGCTAGTTTAATGTCGCAATTGATAAAAGTGCCACATTTGCCATGTTTGTATTCCGCAATTGCATTTTGGTTACTGCAATTGACTGTTGTGTGCCGCAATCGCATAAGAGTATCGCATATTTAGGTTTTATTACCGCAATTGCAATTTTGTAACTATTTACCTGATTTATTTGTCTCATATATGTTGATTCATGGTTCTGACACTTCCCTTAATGACTGAAACTGATATATTTCTGATGTGTTGTTGTGTGCAGTTCACCGGGAGGATTTTTCACTATCAGGAGTCTAGACCAACAGGTCTTGTTTACAGATTCTAGCTATCAGAGGATGAGAGGTCAGTACTTAGGGCCTTAGGTTTATACTGGATCTGTTACATGCCAAAGATCATGACCAACAGGGGTCTGATCTCAGCTCTTATAGAGCGATGGAATTCTGAGACATGCACTTTTTGGTTACCCACTGGAGAGTGTACTATTACATTGGAGGATGTGTACTGCATCCTCCAGCTTCCGACCCAGGGTGCCCTTGTGGAGTATTCTACCCGCTCTGGTATTGTAGCTTTGACTGAGCTATCTGGATTGCCCCGGGATCATCTTGGGTTATTCGGTGCATATGATATACCATGGTTCAGATTTGGCTTAGGCCTTGATAGGTTGTCTACCTTACTGGGTAGTTTGATATGTGGCATCTTATGCCCTGATCATCGATAGCACAGATTCTTTGTTGGTTTTGGCTCCATCTTGCAGACTATAGGCTGTGATCATACTGTATTCCTTTACTACTTTCTTAGTATATCTACTTTATGATAGTTGTGTGTCCCTCTGATGTGGTACTAATATGTGAATTTGACATTTTTCAAGCACCACTCCGTAGTATGATGCTCGTTGGGTACAAACCCAGCCAATTCCACTGATAGATGTCTCTCATCCTATTGCTAGGACCATCATGAGGAGGAGGCGTCAGATACAATGAGGCAAGGGGGGTCGAGATGGAGGGAGGGATGGTGGCCGAGACAGAGGGATAGATGGTAGCCGAGATGGAGGCAGGGATGGGGGATTGGGAGGGGAGATGATAGGGGAGATGACCCTGGTCCTGGGGGTGCTGGTGGTGGAGTTTGAACGAGGGGTGGGAAGAGTGGTGGTCAGACCAGTACTCAGCGAGTTGGGTTGAGTGTTGTTTTGGAGGATGAGGAGGCACCTCAGTTAGTGCACAGAGTACATCGATGTACTGGTGTTGTTTTGGTGTCGAGGGTGGAGGAGAGGGTGGTGGTAGAGGATGTGGATATTGAGATAGGGTACATAGATGTTGAGACCTTGGATGCTCAGAGTGTAGGGACTAGCTCATCGACTAGTAGTGGCAGTACTGGCAGCAGTACTGGGGAGAGCTCGGAGAGTGAGGATGATTCTTGGGTGGTGAGGGGGAGGGGAGATGAGGGTTTGGGTGACAGGGTCGAGGAGGGAGATATAGATGTGGCCATGGGAGGTATGGAGGTGGATCCCTCAGAGTTGGAGCGGCTTATTCAACAGGTATAGGATTTACAGGCCAGACTTGCTTCCGTTGATGCCTGTGCCATGGCTCTGGAGGCTAGAGTTACTGCACCCGAGGCTAGAGAGTGACAGGCTCGAGCTGAGGTCTGTTCATTTATTGATAGTGTACAGGATGCTTCACACCAAGATGTTTTGGACAGATATTATAGATCTGGGCGGGATGCCCAGCGAGAGATTGACTACTGGCAGCGTATTATGAGGGTGCAGTTCCTACTGATCATAGGGTTCCCATCTACACAGCCTCTTAGAGATCTAGTAGGGCTTAGAGATCATAGAGTAGTGGTGTTGGAGCTCCTGGTTCATCATAGAGACCTGCTACTGATATGCCACCCCCTCATCCACCTGGCCGCGAGGGTGGGGGTAGCACCTACTGATTGTGTACCTTTCCACTTTGTATCATGCACCATTTTTGTAGTGATGTTCATGTGATATACTCTGAGTAGTATCATTTTTGTATCCCAACACACTGATATTTATTGATATACATGTCGATTACCTTCCTTTGTTTAGACTTGTGACTGTTCATTGTACTCAAATATTTTGATTTATATGAGATGCAGGTAGTGTTTTGATATGATGTGCATTGGTTTACTTGCTATATGTATGATTCCACATGATTTGGTTTAAGTGATGAAAATGTATATGCAATATGATTCTTATATGCAGACTCGTAGATGGATGATTTACTTTTCCTATGATACTGACATGTTTATGCAGGATGGTGGAAATGAAATGCATGTTTATATGAGATGCTTCTGGATGCATGTGATTTATGATTTATCATGTATGCAACTACTATGTTTTTTTCAATTTTCTGATGCACTAAAATGGAATGAATGCAATCTATTATGCACAAAATATCTGAGTAATGCATGTGTTAATTAGAAAGAAGTTAGTTTGGATAGATGTTCTTTGGAATTGATCTAATAGATATGGAATGATAGAAATGATTTTTTGCTTTTTTGATAGATACAAATTGATATAAAGGATGAGTGTCCCAAGTTGCTGCCCCTATTTCCAATATTTGTCATCATTGCATCTTTTTTATTTTTTGAAATTCCAAAGAGCGTCCAATGCATCCAGATCACATACCACCTGGATACCACCATGACCTCTTGATAAGCGGAAGGAGTAGAGAGATTGAATAGAAAGAGAACCTATTGCACCCAAATATTGACCATCTGGGTTCATCTATGTTCCCTGTTTGAAAAGAAAGAGAGCCAAAAGCATCCAGATATTGACCATATAGATACTGCTTTGTCCTCTGAATAAACTGAAAAAAGGAAACCAAGATAGAAATCTTATGCACCCAGAGTCCATCTGGATAACACCGCGGGCTCTTGATTTCGTAAAGAAAAGCCAAAGCAAACAAGATAGAACTCCTACGCTCCTAGAGTCTATTTGGATAGCATCGCAAGATCTTGATTGCAAAATAAAATAAAAGACCATAGAAACCAAGATAGAACTCCTATGCATCAGAGTCCATCTGAATACACCGTGAGCTTTTGATTCTATAAACTAAACAACAAAATAAAAGAGAAGGAATGTCCAATTCTTTCCCAGGGTTAAGCTTAGATCGTGGAACTGCACAGCTGCCAGATAAGTGACAGCACCTACCGCATTTATCCTAAATCATCATGGCTCTGAGATCAAAGTGAACATTCAACAGACAGCAATCAAAGAAAATAAGTCATGATCTATCATAGCTACTCTCCTCACATGGTGGATCCTGGAGTAGCGTAAGAACATAATAGTGAAATATAGACTGACATTTGACTGACTGACTGACCTAGTCAACATTTTTGGATGGTTCCTTGATGCAGTTGGATTCTCTTGATTGGCTCGACTCTTTGGATAGGCTTGATTGGCTTGATTGCTTGAGTGTGTCTGGTTTCAGTAATAGATGACTCATATAAGACTGACCTGTCTGGGTTGAGCGTATCCATCATTGTGTAAGATGATTGATATGATTTGATTGATTGAATGTGATTGTTTTGGTAGCTGATCAAGCTATGTCTGATGGGCCCAATGTTGATTCGCAAAGCTCATGATTGTGACATTGATTGCTTGGCTTGGTCGCCAGTTGCTTGTTGATAGATTTGATAGATTGATAAAGCTGTGCCATATGGGTCCAATGTTGATTCGCAAAGCTCGTGATTGTGACATTGATTGACTAGGTGTGATCACCCTTTGCTTTTTTGATAACCGAGTTGGCTTTATTGCTTGGGATTTTGCAATTTTTGAATGTTTTTTATGAAGATTGATTTTCTCAAGATTTTTGTTATTTTTAAGATTTTGATGTGTTTTCCTATTTTTCAGGATTTTTTCAAGATTTTTTTAGGATATTTAGAATCACCCCCTAGTCTGGTGGACCAGTATTAACCATGGGTAAGTGCTTGGTGCTTAAAGGGGAGTGTGATTCTGGATATAGCTTGGGTAGTCAGTCTTGCATTTGAAGTGTGCTCAAGCTTTTGATCTTGGAGTTCATTGATGGTGAAGCTGGATTTGAACACTTGGTGTCTGTTTGCCAGGTTTTCACCAAGGTAACTACTCAATAGCAGCTATTTTCTAGGTTTTCACTGAGAGATCAATTTTGTTTCTCTTTACTTTTTTGCTTTTCTGATTTTTTTGTCGTCACCAAGGTGCCTTATTGCCAGGTTTTCACCAAGGTAACATTTTGTATTTTTTTATTTTTTTGGTATTTTCTAGATATGTAGATAGGTTCCTTAACCATAGAGACCTCAAGCATAGAACCTCTTGAGGTGAATGTTGTTGATGTATCCAGGGAGCTGATCTCCTTCTAGTATCGCCAGTATGAATGCCCCACTCTGGGTAGAGCTGACAATGACAAATGGTCCTAGCCAGTTAGGCTCAAACTTTCCTGATTTCACTCTTTCTGCTTGGTTTTTTTATTTTCCATGAGGATGAGGTCTCCTACCTCAAATGTTCATGACCTCACCTTCTTATATAGTTTCTTCTAAGGTGATTCTAATAGCCTTATAAGTGGTTGAAGGCATGTTGTCTTCTTTCATCTAGTAACTCCAATTCACTGAGCCTTGCTACTCTGTAGTATTCATCTGTAATCAGGTTCTTCAATGATATCCTTAGGGATGGGATTTCCACTTCAACGGGTAATATCGCCTATGATCCATAGACTAGGGAGAAAGGAGTGGCTCCTGTAGGTGTTCTCACATTTGTTCTGTATGCCCATAATGCGGGACTAAGCTGTAAATGTCAGTCTCGTCCTGATTCGTTCACTGTTTTCTTCAAGATTTTCAAGATTGTTTTGTTTGTAGCTTCGGCTTGGTCGTTCCCTTAAGGATAATAAAATGAAGAGAACCCTTGTTTGATATGGAACTGTTCACATAGCTCTTTGACATCTTTGTTTTGGAAAGGAGTACCATGATCTGTCAGGATGGTTTGAGGAATCTCGTATCGACAAATGATGTGGTTAAGTATGAACATTGATATCTGTTTTCTAGTAATGTAAGTGAGGGGAATTGCTTCCACCCACTTAGTGAAGTACTTTGTTGCTTCTATGATGTATTTGTGTTCATTTACTAAAGATGGTTTAATTTTGCCCACTAGGTCAAATCCCCACATAGAAAATGGTAATGGTTATGTGATAGGATTTAGTTCTTGGGATGGTGCATGGATGAGGTCTCCATGAATCTGACATTGTCTACACCTTTGTACATGTTTGTGTGCATCTATCTCTATTGTGGGCCAATAGTATCCCATGCGGATGATCTTCTTAGCTAAGTTGTTGCCACCTCTATGGGTTCCAAAAATTCCTTCATGTACCTCGTACAGAGCTCTTTGGGATTCAGTGGAAGTGAGACATCGTAGTAGCGTTCCATCTAGACTTTGTCTATATAAAGTAGTTGAGAGGATGGTATACCTAGAGGCTTGGTGGATGCTCTGGTTTCTAGACAAGTTGGGAGGTAAGACACTATTTTGGAGGTAGTTGTATACATCTTGGTACCATGGGGTTTCAGGACCAACAAGGATGCAAGTTGATTCTGTGATGGATGCTTGATGTGATGGAACCAAGAGTTGCTCTACTAGAAATTGGAATCGTGTTTTGTTGCCTGGCATATCGATCAGTGATGCTATGGTATCCATTGCATCTGCAGCTTTGTTCTGAGCTTGTGGTACTTGCTCAAAGAAGATGTAGTGAAACTTGGTGCACAATCTTTCCATTTGTGCCCTATATGGTATTAGCTTCTCATCTTTTTTCATATAATCATTGTTGACTTGGCTAATGACCAATTGTGAATCTCTGTAAAACTTAAGGTTCTTGATTCTCCATTGAATTACTATCTTTAAACCGATGACCAATGCTTCATATTCTACTATGTTGTTTGTGTAGGGGAAGTTGAGTCTAAAAGATTTTGGAATTGTATCATTGTCTAGAGTGACAAGCCTGCACCATGGTTCGTGCATGACCCATCAAAGTATAGTTGTCATACCTTGATTGCTGGTTGTAGTGTCATAATAGATTCATCAGGAAAGTCAAAAATAATAGGCTGATGATCTTGAATAGGTGCCTCTGCTATTTGGTCTGCAGTCACTTGCTCTTTGATGGCCTTTCTATCTATGTACTCAATGTCAAACTCACTTAAGATTATTACCCACTTTTCAAGTCATCCGGTGAGTGCTGCTTTTCTTAGGAGGTACTTTAAGGGATCAATATGTGTGATCAACTTTGTTTGCTGACTCAACATATAATGTCTCAGCTTCTGGGAAGTGAAGACAACTGCAAGGCATGATTTTTCAATTGGCGTATAGTTGAGCTCATATCCTACCAATGTTCTTCTTAGATAGTAGATGGCCCTTTCTTTACCTATGTCATCATGTTGTGCCAAGAGTATGCCTAATGTTGATTCTGTTGCTGAGATATACAAAAGCAATGGTCTACCTTGGACTAATGTCACCAAAATAGGAGACTTGAGGAGGTAGTCTTTGAATATTTGGAATGCTTGTTTACATTGCTCTATCCATATGAATTTGATGTCTTTGTGCAGTAGATGTTGGAATGGGTGGCACTTGTCTGCTAGCTGAGCTATGAAGTGCCTGATTGATTGGAGCCTTCCTTGTAACCCCCTTAGTTTCCTTAAGTTTGACAGTTGTGGCATATCCAATATAGCTTTGACTTTCTATGGGTCTACTTCGATGCCTCTATGTGACACTATGAACCCGAGTATCTTTCCTGATGTGGCACCGAATGCACATTTCTTTGGGTTTAAATGGACTTTGTATTCCTGCATTTTGTCAAAGATTGGTCCCAATACTTGTAGATGATCCTTGTGAAGCATTGAATTGGCTAGTATGTCATCCACATAGTCTTCCATTGTTTTGTCGATGAGATCATGAAAGATAGTTGGCATGGCCCTTTGATACATTGATCCTGCATTTTTTAGACCAAATGACATGACATTCTAACAATATGTTCCCAAGGACATGCAAAAGTTGTTTTGTGTTGGTCCTGTAGCATGATCCTTATCTGAATATACCCTAAAATTCCATCCATGAGTGATAGAATTTGATGCCCAGCAGTTAGATCTACTATCATATCAATGTTAGGCAAGGGAAAATCATCTTTGGGACAAGCTATGTTGAGATCTCTAAAGTCTATGCAAATCTGTATCTGACCACTATGCTTTGTAACTAGTACCAAGTTAGATATCCAGTCTATGTATGGTATTGGTCTTATGAACTTGGCGTCCAGGAGCTTTTTCAATTCTTCCTTGACTAGTAATGCAACATGGGGATGCATCTTTCTTAGCTTCTGCTTGACAGGCTTGGCCTTGGGTAGCAACGGGAGATGGTGTAGTACAAGCTCTGGATCTAATCCTAGCATATCCGAATAGGACCATGTGAAATTGATCATTCTTTCTTTAAAGAAACTGATGAATTGTTCTAACTCCTCTGGGGTGAGTGATTTCACCAAGTAGATGTTCTTTGGGTTCTTGTCATCTCCCAAGTTGACTTCCTCTGTTTCTTCTGCTAGTAATGTTGATTTCTCCTCTATTAAGGGGATGAGTTCCTTCTTTCCATCTTCTAGCACCTTGGTGAGGTTTTCACTAGAAGATATGTCTTGTTTTAGCTTTTTATCATTTTTTGTGTCACTAAGCGCCTTTCGGTTTTCACTTACTGACGATTATTTTTTATTTTTTTATTTATTTTGATGACTAGAAAGAGGGGCTTCCTCCCCAAAGTACGTCGATCTTTCGAGGTCAAAGGAGAAACCTGCTTTATGATCTCCTGATGGCATTCCCTCTCTAGATCCCATGAAGTCTGCAATGGCTTTATCATTCTCAACAATATCTATATTAGGTGGTCCTTGTTGATCCCACTCTATTAGTTATGGGTGCAAAAGACATAGGCCCTCATGCTGGTTTGACTCTATTTGGTTGAAAGGGACTTCAGATAGGGTTCCGACAAATCTAGACTATGATGTGGATGCATCACTTGAAGAATGGAGAATGACATGTTTATCTATGCAAGGTTGGTCGTCAATGGAAAGTTGGTCAAATAAGTCTTCTAGGTTTATGATGGTGGCTGACTGAGGGGCATAATCTGGGATCGATGGTTCAGAGTCGTGAAGGCATCTCCACTCGTACTTGTGGGAGTCAGTTTTGATAGAACGCTCATTAGATGTCTCACTTCCTTCATTATCATCGATTTCTATGTTGCGGCTCATTCAGATTTGAGAGGTTCCCTCTTTGGTGGGCAACAATTGTACCAGTATGTTGCTTATTAAGACATGTTCTGAGTTATGCCCCTGGTGCATCTCTGCTATTTGTTCCTGATCAACGGCGATGTCTTGGATTATAGGGCTGGTTCTTTGTTGCCCATAGCCTAACCCTCTCTTATTTCTCTAGGTTGGCGGGAGAGACAATTCCATTAAGCCTTGTTGTCTTGCCCCCATACCAGTTGTACCATCAAACCCAAATCTTTGTAACATTGTATAACCATTTCCATAGTTTGATAGGGGTAGGGGTTGTCGAAATGTCTATTGTGGATCTTGGTAAAACCATGTACTAATATCTTGTTCAAATGGCTTTTCTTCTACAATGTCCCCCCATCAAATAAAAGTTGTGGGTAGACATCTGAATAGAATAGGCACTGGAGTTTCTGTTATTATAACCAGTTGCGGCATGCCATATGTTCTTGGGCTCTGAGGCATGTTCGTGATAGTGAAATCCTCTTCATATTTGTATTCACCACAACCCTTGTCAATAATGGATATTTTTCCTTCTTTCCATGTGACATCCTTAGGATTTGCTTCTGAAGAGGATGGGATGCTTACGTCTTGGTTTAGGGGATCCTGGTTGTTAGTGCTAATTTGGACTGCATTACAGTATTGGAAAGGATTGGGATCTCCCTCTATGATGATTTCTTCTCCCTGGTGTGGGATCTTGATGCGTTGATGGTATGTTGTGGGTATGGCTTGCATTTCATGTATCCATGGTCTCCCTAGTAACATGTTGTATCCCAACTCAAGGTCTAGGATCTGGAAGGGAGTGTTCTTGACCACTGGACCAATACAGACAGGTAGAATGATAATACCTTTAGAGGATCTTTCCTCTTCGTCATAAGCTCTGATATTTATCCTCCTCATGACATCAATGCTTGATTTTTAATAGCCTAGTTGCTTGATTAAATTTAGAGTACAGATGTTTAACCCAGCTCCACCATCAACAAGGACTCTGTGGATAGCGCTTTTGTGGACCTGGACAAGCAAGTGCAAAGGATCATTATGCAGGGGTTTATGCGGTGCCACATCATGGTTTGTGAATGCGGCATGTTTGTTAGCAGCTATATGGTTAACCATCATTTGGAAGCTCTTGGGTGTTATGTCCCTTGGGACAACTGCATTCTGAAGGGCTTGGTCAAGTGCCAATTTATGCTGCGGAGATATGCGCAATAGGTCAAACCTGGGTATGCGCTTTAATTGGTCAACTATGCTTGGCTATGGATCTGAGTTTGCATTAGGATGGGCAGATGCAGATGGTACCCCGTGCAAGACAACTCTGGTATGACGTGTGGTTACAGCACAATTGATACCTTGGTCTTTGATAGTGATCGTAGCCACATGGCTATCTGAAGGATTGAGGCAATTGATAAAGTTATCACTGTTGGCATATGTATATCTAACCTGTTTGGATGATCCACTTGACCCGAAGGCTTTTCCCTTGTTGTGATCATGAAATTTATCATTGAAGATAGTGTGATCAGTTGTTCCTTTGGCTTGGGTATTTGTCACATCGATGACCCCTATGTCAATCAGATCTTGGATAGTGTGTTTCAATCGATAATAGTTAGACATTTTATGTCCTTTCACCCAATGAAACTCGCAGAAGTCTTTGTCATTATACCACCTCGGTTTGTTGGCATCTTGTTCAAATTCCCTGATTTATGGGAGAGTGATAGTGTTGGATTGTATCAGCTTGCGTAAAGCTGATTCTATCGGCTCTCCTAATGGTGTGAAATCTCGTTACTGGAATTGAAACCATGGTTTTCATTGAGTCTGTTGTTGACTGTTTGACAAAGAGACCGCTTGGATAGGGGGAGGCTGGTTTTGAGTGTATGCTTGGTGAGTGGGCCCTATGGGTTGTTGGTTGGCCACAGGTGCACCTTGCAGTGACACCTTGGGTTGTGCATAGTTGATTGTCTTCGCATCAATGACACCATCATTGGTGACATTCTTGTTTTTCTTCCACCACTTAGCTTTGTTCATTGCATTTTTGTTTGTATTAGTTTGTGTGGGATCTGAAAGGATTCCTCGTTTGACTAAGTTCTTCTCACAACAAACTCCTCATTCAATGAGTTGTGTGAAGTTCGAAGCTAACTTCAATTATGTTGTGAATGACATGTCTAGGATCAGGTTGACAATGAACATGACTATTAGGTCTTGTTCAAGCACATCATATGTTATGCGGTTTGCAGTATTCCTCCATCTCTATAGGAATTTTACAAAAGACTCTCCATCCTTCTGTTTGATATCGCAAAGGTCCTTGATACTGACCTTGCGCTCAATGTTGTGATGGAAGTGAGCGATGAACTTTTCAGCCAGTTCACCCCAAGACTGAATGCCATGAGGTAAATGCAAGAAGCATTCCATTGCAGGTCTGACCAAGATTTGTGGGAATAGTTGCATTAAATATGTCTCATCATGTGCGACTTTGATGCAACTAGCAAAAAACTCTTAGATATGTTCAATAGGGTTGGTACTGCCCCTATATTTGTCAAATTTTGGTACCAAGAAGTGAGTTGGGAATGGAGACATGTGAAGAGAATGGTCAAAGGGGTATGGGTATAAATCCTCTACAGTGTAGGATTTGGTTTGCCCCTAATTTTGCATATCCATCATTTGGGTTTGAAGGGTTTGCATTTTTTGCATCAACATGTCCATTTGATACTGAGGCTGATGTGTGATGATGTTCCTCTGTGTTGTAGTAGGTATGATGCTGCACCTCTGCATCCCTTGAGTAGGAACATAGGATTTCATCCTAGGGACTTGATATTGATTTCCCATCATATGATTTTGAAATGGGGGCACATGAGTAGCCCATGGTGGGTTTTGATGCATTTGCGGTTGGGATTGGGAAGGTTGTTGTTGTTGTTGAAACTATGGTTGATATTGTTTGGGTTGATATTGCTACTGTTGAGATTGGGGTTGTTGTTATTGGGTTTGGAATTATGGCAAATGAAGTTGGGTTTGTTGTTGTTGGGATTGGATTTGAGAAAACTGAAGCTGGGGTTGTTGTTGCTGAGGTTGGAATTGTGGCAATTGAAACTGGGGTTTCTATTGCTAGGGTTGGATTTGAGGCAACTGAAGCTGGGGTTATTGTTCATGAGGTTGGAATTGTGGCAACTAAAGCTGGGGTTGTTGTTTTTGGGGTTAGATTTGAGGCAACTAAAGTTAGGGTTGTTGTTGATGAGGTGGGATTTGTTTTGGAATGGGAAAAGGTGTAGCCTTGGGTGGGCATTGACTGTAAGTCATACCGGTAGAGACAGATCCTTGCGGGCATGAGGTGTTGATCCCAAGACTAGTAGGAATTGACTGCAGTAGAGGTATAGTTTCAAAACAGCTGGTATTTGGTGGGATGGAAGGCATAGCATGAGAGATTGATTTTCTAGGCCATGAGACCGAAGGTGGAGGCATACTAGTGACTATGGGTGTACTTAGTTGCGAGCCTGTCATGCTTTGAGTGGAAGATGTTCTTGCTTGGTTTGTGCAAGTGGTTGGATTGGGTATCGTCTATGCCAATGTGGGTGTTATTAGTGGTGGGAAGACTTGGGATACAACAGGTAGTATCTGAGAGGACTGAGTAGTGTTTTGACCTGTAAGAGGGTTTTCAGGCCATATGGTCCATACACTAAATTCAGCTGAGAGTTTGACTCCCTTCTTTATCAGCATGGCTAAGTAACATTCAAGATTCCTCTCTACAACAATGTCAACTACTTGTGTGGAATAAGCATCTTGCTCAACATCTTCAATCTCCTCTTCTGTGACATTTTGGAAAAAAGCTGACCCGCTGGGTTGTTCAATGAATATAGCAGAACTGGTATTTACGAAAGGATCATTCTCTTGCTCTATTTCCCAAGCGGGGAATCTGTTGATATATGACTCACCAGGTTGTGTTTTAGTCTTCGACCTTGTTTAAGGCCCTCTATGAGGTGTTTGAGACATAGTGTGGTCCAGATTTTGTAATTAAAACAAGTGATATAAAGCAAAGAAAAAAAGATAAACTTTCTAAGGAAGTCCAAGTTATGTTTTGGACAAGGGTAATTCTAAGGACAGATGCTGATATATCTTGATCTCAAAGTGGTGATGTTGTAAAAGATAAGATTTTTTGACCTTTGCCTGGGACAAAGTCACTTGATAGAGATAATGATGATGTTTGATATGATGAGATCAAGATATTTCGAGTCTGAGCTTTCAAACTAACAATGTTTTAGACAATAATCATGATTTTCATAGAAGGCATTATCTTTAATGTTTAGAGATTCACACAATGTTCTTGGTGTTTTCCTGGGATAGACACTGGTCTTGGACACAAAATGAAGAGTTCTTTCAAGGTTTTTAGGTCAAAAGAGGAATAAAGTATCTCTGGTCAATTGCGGCACAACTCCACCGAATACGATAAAGTGAAAGGTCAATTATAGTACTTTATCACCAATTGTGGTAATAAACAGGTCAATTGCAGCAATAAACAAGTTAACTATGGTAGACTTCTGTCAATTGCGGTAAAATGCGAGCAATTGTGATAAAAGGGGAACAGTCTCAAAAAGACTAGAGGATAAGTATCACTGTCTAACAATTTTGATATTCTGGAACAAGGCTTCTGATTTGCAAGACATTTGATGTTGACAACCCTAGACTTTAACACGTTTGACTCATTTTGATAGTTGGATGTTTGTTTTACATTTTCAAAAATTGATCAAAGAACAAGCACAACAGACACTGTGTTTTGAAGAATGAAGACTGACAATGTGTATGTTCTACAACTTTTTCAAGTTGCAAGTTTATCACAAGGTCTCAACAATGAACAATCAGATTAATCTAGGTCAATGGCTTCAGAATACAATGTTATAGGCCCAATGATTGAATGTCCATTAGCTCACACAAAAATTGTCACACTACTAGGACACGAAGGTCCGCGATGTAGGTGCCCGTGTTTTTGCCGTTTCCAGGTATTGTTTCTGTGGGGTGAAGATCTCTTTCACTACACAAATACCCTGGGACATATATATTAGCAATCTTGGGGGGAAATTCTGCAACCCCTTGCACTATAATAAGGTACCTATTCAAAGGTAAATCAGTTTGGCCTCTAATTAACAAGGTTGTAGTAAGGGTTCGTGGCATCTATCCAATCGGTTTGTACGTGTGTGACTCACTTAAGAGCCTAGTTGAGCACACTGGCTCCTTAGGGATATTCACCCAATCCAGACTATCATCAACACACCTCGTCTGAGCTTGGCTAGATAAGACAAAACTTTGGTTCGCACCTTGTTTATATATCGATCGGAAGGATTACCGGTTTAAGGTCATTCTCCGAGGAAGAAGCACATTCTTCAGACAGACCTTTCTAAAAAGTATAAAAGTGTCTAATCTAACAGATTGTGCAAGTACACCCAAAACTCAAGACACAAGGTAAATCGATTAAGCTTCAAAAGTTTGAAATGTGAACTAAGCTACACCACCATACAAGCACAAGTGTTCAATTTTAAGCCCAAAAAGTAGGTGTTGATTGCTTGTTCAATTTTAATGCACTAAATCGAGAGATTCATTGCTTTGTTCAATTTTTTAATCCTCACATCAATTTTAAACCCAAATCTGAAATGTGAAATCTGAGATGTGTGACAAACACTGTTCTTTTTAAGCCCAAATCGACAAGTGAATGAATTTTAAGTTGTATTGTTATCTTGCCTCCTCAATTTGTACCTATCAAAGAAAGTGTTTAGTATCTTCAGAAATGAGAGCTTTCAATCCAAAACAACAGAATATCCAAAAACTCTGGGATTATTGAGATTGCTGAAATTAATGGTGACTTTATACTTACATGCGAATCTCTTAATTGAATCAATGTACCTCATGTATGCTTCGCTTTGATCTTCAGTTGTGATTGTGAGAATAGCCCTTTGTTGTGATCGATAATTGATGGTTCTCCTTCCTGTAGCTCTTAATGCTCTAGCACCTAGTATGTGTCTGATCACCTTCTTTTTCATTCGCTGTTAGTCAGCCCTGCATGAAAACCAATAAAAATAGGCAGAAATGTAGCTTTTGAGTCAATTGTGGCACTGTGTTTTCAATTGTAGTAACGTTTGTTCAATTGTAGTAGAATGTTGATGATTGCGGCAGGGTGCGTTCGATTGCGGCATGGATCGGGCAATTGCGGTACAATATAGGCAATTGCAAAAAACAATAATCAATTGTAGCAACACTACTAGAAGATAGACAGATAGAAGATAACAGAATAACAGTGCAAAAGCCTACAATCAATTGCGGTACAAGTTTGTCGATTCCGGTAGAATAGAAGTGATTGCGAAATAGCATAGATATCGAGAAAAAGATGAATTTTTTTATCTGTGACCGTACGGTCGTGGCTGATTAGTTTTGTCTACTTCCTGCAAGAAGTATTTGTGTTGTTTGATTCACGTCGGGTTCACCAAAATGTACACCTCTCTTCTTTTTTGATTCCTGGTTCCCAATCTTTCCAAAGGCGGTGGTTAGTAGCAATAGTTTTACAATGATAGAAATCAAGTACACAAGAACTACTAAAATGAATAACTTTAAACGTAACCAATAAAATGTACAAGCAATGAAAGGAAAACAAATGAATGCAAACCCCAAAGTGCTTGAAGCTTCTATTGTCTCTCTCTACTCCTTCTGAAACGTTGTTTTTGATGCTCAGTATTGGTGTGGGCAATGTCTATGACTTGAGAAGCGTCAATAATTTGCTAATTGAAATGGGTGTATGATCACAAGATGGCTGGAATGCTAGAACCAAACTGACATAGTAATGGCGCACGAGAGCTTGAAATCCTGGATCCTTCAAATGGTTATGAAGGGTTTATTATATAGGAATTGAGGATGTTATGAACGGTTGAGATCAATCCCAGAGATAGGGAGATGAACAGTTGAGATTAAAATGAACTGTAGAAGCCATCAATAAACTCCACCTCTTCAATTGGTAAAGAGGAGATAGAGTTTGGTTGACATAAGAGCTAATTGTGAGTTACCTTTTTGAACTGAAGAGGTGGGTG
>MU226998.1:70303-88248 GCA_018584345.1 Thuja plicata
ATTAATTAATAGATGAAAATTAGTGTTTTTAATGTCAAGTCGCAAGCCTGGCCATTTTCGGGTGTCTACAATATGCACATCACATAACCATTCTTAATAATCCATTTGAAGACATAAATTATTATTTCATTTATTAAAACAATTACAATTCTTCTAGAACAAAAGACAATAATAAATAGAATACACTACAGAAAATGTGTCTACAAAGTATGAATAATCCTTGATCGTTTTAACTTTTTTTTTTTTTCACTTCTAATTAGAGACGGTCGTATGACAGAACTCAATAGTGAAATTATATATCGAGAAACATGAGATATTACACTTTGGAAATTCTTGGCTACTTATTATGAACCTTGACTCTTGACACTTTACAATTTTACAACATAATACATGCTTTCACAGAATTTAGAATATTTGGAAAATAGAAGAAAAGAGGAGAAAGAAGAATTAGTAGAGAAGAAGAGAAATAGCAAGATTTCTCAAATCCTCCCACATGTCCCTTCTTCAAGATTTGATTTTCTTAGTCCTCCTTCATCCTTGGTATTATTTTCTCTATTTAGTTTCTTTTCTCTTTGCCTCTTTGATCGAGGAACCAAAAAAATGTTTCTGATTGGTGAAAAAAAGGAACTGATTTAGATTGACCTAATCTAGTAATAAGATATGTGCAAGAAGATTCCTTCTGAGAAAGATTATATATTATTCTTGAGAAATTTCCTATTTCTCACAAACATAAAGGCAATATACCATTCACCACCTAAAGAAATATAGGAGGAAATAAAAAAGAATCCATGCAAAGTCTATTCAAATCTGCATTTAATCATATTATTGTGCATGTGAGTCATAATAAGGATGATCCTTTCGTAACTACCAGTTCTGCTATATTCATTGAACAACCCCGCGGGTCAGCTTTTTTCCAAAATGTCATAGAAGAGGAGATTAAAGATGTTGAGCAAGATGCTTATTCCACACAAGTAGTTGACATTGTTGTAGAGAGGAATCTTGAATGTTACTTAGCCATGCTGATAAAGAAGGGAGTCAAACTCTCCGCTGAATTTAGTGTATCGACCATATGGCCCGAAAACCCTCTTATAGGTCAAAACACTACTCACTCCTCTCAGATACTACCTGTTGTATCCCAAATCTTCCCACCACTGATAACACCCACATTGGCATAGATGATACCCAATCCAACCACTTGCACAAACCAAGCAAGAACATCTTTGGGATATTCACCTGATCCAGACTATCATCAACACACCTTGCCTGAGCTTGGCTAGATAAGACGAAACTTTGGTTTGCACCTTGTTTATATATCGATTGGAAGAATTACCGGTTTAAGGTCATTCTCCGAGGAAGAAGCACATTCTTCAGACAGACCTTTCTAAAAAGTATAAAAGTTTCTAATCTAACAGATTGTGCAAGTGCACCCAAAACTCAAGACACAAGGTAAATCGATTAAGCTCCGAAAGTTTGAAATGTGAACTAAGCTACACCACCATACAAGTACAAGTGTTCAATTTTAAGCCCAAAAAGTAGGTGTTGATTGCTTGTTCAATTTTAATGCACTAAATCGAGAGATTCATTGCTTTGTTCAATTTTTTAATCCCCACGTCAATTTTAAACCCAAATCTGAAATGTGAGATCTGAGATGTGTGACAAACACTGTTCTTTTTAAGCCCAAATCAACAAGTGAATAAATTTTAAGTTGTATTGTTATCTTGCCTCCTCGATTTGTACCTGTCAAAGAAAGTGTTTAGTATCTTCAGAAATGAGAGCTTTCAATCCAAAACAGCAGAATATCCAGAAACTCTGGGATTATTGAGATTGCTGAAATTAATGGTGACTTTATACTTACCTGTGAATCTCTTAATTGAATCAATGTACCTCGTGGATGCTTCGCTTTGATCTTCAGCTGCGATTGCGAGAATAGCCCTTTGTTGTGATCGATAATTGATGGTTCTCCTTCTTGTAGCTCTTAATGCTCTAGCACCTGGTATGTGTTTGATCACCTTCTTTTTCATTCACTGTTAGTCAGCCCTGCATGAAAACCAATAAAAATAGGCAGAAATGTAGCTTTTGAGTCAATTGTGGCACTGTGTTTTCAATTGTAGTAATGTTTGTTCAATTGCGGCAGACTGTTGATGATTGTGGCAAGGTGCGTTCCATTGCGGCATGGATCGGGCAATTGCGGTACAATACAGGCAATTGGAGAAAAAAATAATCAATTGTAGCAACACTACCAGAAGATAGACAGATAGAAGATAACAGAATAATAGTGCAGAAGCCTACAATCAATTGCGGTATTAAACCAGTCAATTGCGGTACAAGTTTGTCGATTGCGGTAGAATAGCAGCGATTGCGAAATAGCACAGATATCGAGAAAAAGATGAATTTTTTTATCCTATGACCGTATGGTCGTGGCTGATTAGTTTTGTCTACTGCCTGCAAGAAGTATTTGTGTTGTTTGATTCACGTCGGGTTCACCAAAATGTACACCTCTCTTCTTTTGTGATTCGTGGTTCCCAATCTTTCCAAAGGCGGGGGTTAGTAGCAACAGTTTTACAATGATAGAAATCAAGTACACAAGAACTACTAAAATGAATAACTTTAAACGTAACCAATAAAATGTACAAGCAATGAAAGGAAAATAAATGAATGCAAACCCCAAAGTGCTTGAAGCTTCTATTGTCTCTTTCTACTCCTTCTGAAATGTTGTTTTTTATGCTCAGTATTGGTGTGGGCAGTGTCTATGACTTGAGAAGCGTCAAGAATTTGCTAATTGAAATGGGTGTGTGATCACAAGATGGCTGGAATGCTAGAACCAAACTGACATAGTAATGGCACATGAGAGCTTGAAATCCTGGATCCTTCAAATGGTTATGAAGGGTTTATTATATAGGAATTCAGGATGTTATGAACAGTTGAGATCAATCCCAAAGATAGGGAGATGAACGGTTGAGATTAAAATGAACTGTAGAAGCCATCAATAAACTCCACCTCTTCAATTGGTAAAGAGGAGATAGAGTTTGGTTGACATAAGAGCTAATTGTGAGTTACCTTTTTGAACTGAAGAGGTGGGTGGAGTTACCCATGTGGACTGGAGAGATGGGTGGAGTAACCCATGTGATCTTATTGGAGTTATCTCTTTGAAGTTAAATAAATATTTAATTCATTTATTTAATTAATGTTTTCAACATGTGAGATAATTGAATTCTTTTTTATTTAGAATTGCTTTATTTGATGAAATTAAATTAATTTAATTGAAATTCATTTAATTGGAAGAATTTAATTAGTAAGTTTAAATATTTGAATTTAAACTATAGGAAATTGGATTTAATTAATTAATTAATGGTAATTAATCGATTAAGGTTAATTAATTAAATAAAATTAATTATTTAATTAATTTTGGGAATTTGATTGATGATTTGGGGAATGAATTTAGAAGAAAATAGAATATTAATTAATGATTAAAAAACCATTAATTAATAGATGAAAATTAGTGTTTTTAATGTCAAGTCGCAAGCCTGGCCATTTTCGGGTGTCTACAATATGCACATCACATAACCATTCTTAATAATCCATTTGAAGACATAAATTATTATTTAATTTATTTAAACAATTACAATTCTTCTAGAACAAAAGACAATAATAAATAGAATACACTACAGAAAATGTGTCTACAAAGTATGAATAATCCTTGATCGTTTTAACTTTTTTTTTTTTCACTTCTAATTAGAGACAGTCGTATGACAGAACTCAACATGAAATTATATATCAAGAAACATGAGATATTACACTTTGGAAATTCTTGGCTACTTATTATGAACCTTGACTCTTGACACTTTACAATTTTATAACATAATACATGCTTTCACAGAATTTAGAATATTTGGAAAATAGAAGAAAAGAGGAGAAAGAAGAATTAGTAGAGAAGAAGAGAAATAGAAAGCTTTCTCAAATCCTCCCACATGTCCCTTCTTCAAGATTTAATTTTCTTAGTCCTCCTTCATCCTTGGTATTATTTTCTCTATTTAGTTTCTTTTCTCTTTGCCTCTTTGATCGAGGAACCAAAAAAAGGTTTCTGATTGGTGAAAAAAAGGAACTGATTTAGATTGACCTAATCTAGTAATAAGATATGTCCGAGAAGATTCCTTCTGAGAAATATGATATATTATTCTTGAGAAATTTCCTATTTCTCACGAACATAAAGGCAATATACCATTCACCACCTAAAGAAATATAGGAGGAAATAAAAAAGAATCCATGCAAAGTCTATTCAAATCTGCATTTAATCATATTATTGTGCATGTGAGTCATGCTCCTATCGCACTTTTGGATTTTGGTTCTTATTATTTATTTAATGATGATGATGATGATGATGATGATGATGATGATGATGATGATGATGATGATGAGTAGCCATCAACATTCATGATCATATAGACTGCATTATGGATGATTGTTGATATATTTTTAGGATGCCTCTTTTCATGCTTACTATCATAAGTATCATTTTCACAGCCTACAATACCATATTATGGAGTTGATACATTTTGACATGTACCATTTTCACTTATATCATTTGGACACATATCATCTTGACTTGTATCATTTTCAGTTACATATTTTATCACTTTTACTTATATCATTTGAACTTGTATCATTTTGGCTTATGTCGACTGTTGGACATGTATCATTTTGACATATTTTGATCTAATGGCATATTGGAATTTCACTTGTCTTAGTTATATATGATGATCTTATCAGTATTCACTTTTCAATTTATACATATTGAAAGTGGTCGATGACTTTTGGACGAATATTTTTTACGTATGATGATTTTAATTTTCTGCTAAGGATGGATGTTGTCAAATTCAATTAAATTATAGATATTTTTTTCCACCTTCCTTATGTCGATATGGGTTTAATGATTAGAATAAAACATATTAAATTAATAAGAAATGGAAGTAAAATAAGAAGCATTTTTAGAAGTAAAAAATGAAGCAACAATGGAAGCCAAAACAAAAGCAATCTTGAAAGCAAAAATAGAAGAAATTCTAGTATCAAACAAAGGAGTAATAATGCAGAAAATTTTAGAAGCAACAAAAGACATAAAAAAAGAAGCATAATGAGAAGCAACAATAGAAGCAAAGATGGAAGCAAAAAACCAAAACTAGTAGTACAAAAAGGAAGCAAAAAAGGGAGCAAAACCGGGAGCAAACCTGGAAGCAAACACAAGAAGAAAAATCATAGGAAATACTGGAAGTAACAAGTGGCATCATAATAGGAATCAAATTAAAATCAACACAAGAACCAAAATCAAAAGCAACAATAGAAGTTACAAGCAACATCATAATAGGCATCAATTTTAGAAAAAAAAAACAAGAAGAAAAACTAGAAGCAACAAATGGTGATAATGGAAGAAAAACCAGAAGCAACAAAGGGAGTTATAATGAAAACAAACCTAGAAGAAACACCAAAATAAAAAGTAGAATCAAACTTAGAAGCAAAATCAAAAGTTACAATGGAAGAAAAACTAAAAGAAAAAATGGGGAGCAAACCTGGAAAAAAAATGAGAAGCAACAAATGGGATTATAATGGAATCAAGCTGGAAGCAAGAACAGAAGGAAAATGGGAAGCCAAATCCGATGAAAAAACATAAGTAGAAATGGAAGAAAAATAGGAAACCAATTTTGAAGTAAAACCAGAAGAAAAAAAGGGACTTTATAACAGAAGCAAAACTTGAAGAAAAATGGGAAGCTAAACACGAAGAAAAATGGGGAGCAACATTGGAAGTTATAATAAAAGAAAAACTAGAAGCAAAATGGGGAGCAAACCTAGTATGAAAATGAGAAGCAACAAACGACGTTATAATGGAAACAAACAGGAAGCAAAAATAGAAGGAAAATGGGAAGCCAAATCGGAAGCGAAACTAGAAGTAAATAAAGATGTTATAGTAGAAGCAGAGCTAGAAGCAAAATAGGAAGCCAATTTCAAAGGAAACCTCAAAGAAAAATATGATGTTATAGTAGAATCAAAATGGGAAGAAAAATGGGAAGCTAAACAGGATGAAAAATTAGAGGCAACAAGGGACGTTATAATAGAAGGAAAACTAGAAGCATGGAAAGAAGAATAATTGGAAGCACAATTGGAAGTAAATCCAGAAGCAACAAGAAAAGCAAAGTTGGATGCAAAATTTGTCATCATTTCTAGTTCCATAATCATTTCCAAGCGGCGCAACGGGTCGATGCTTTTGTCAGAACCACAAATGGTGCATGCAAGGTTGTGGTGCAAAAATCAGTGCAAACTATGGCATCACCTGCGATGGTAATTGTGGCACTGAGTGCTCAATGAATTTGGGCGCTGAATTTTTCATCGTCACAAAGGCTCATTTTCAAGAAAAAAATGCACTAAAATCTGATGCCAATTTTGGCGCTATTTGCATGTTCCATTGTAGTGAGTCAACTGTCAAATATTCCTAAATACGAATCCAAAACTTCATTACCTATTACCTGCACACATAAAATAGGGAAAATGTTGAGAGAAAGGGGTTTTCCTCAGTCAAACCCCTATCTAGGAATTAACCTTGAAATTGAATTGAAATTGCATGAAAAGAAAGGAAGCATGATGTCAGTAGAAGACGCTTGATAACTCTCCTATACCTTGGTAATGTAAGTGCTTCTTGAAATGAAATCACAAGTTTTGATGCAATAACATGACTCCACAAAGACCTAAAAGGACATCATAAAAGATATGTTTTCATAATTATTGCTAGACTTTCCACCATGAAGAGATGAATTTCTTGAATGCTTGAATATCCTTGACTGCTCCTTGGATCTTTGATTGCTTGTATATGGATTGATCACATGTATTGTATGTGATTTTAGAGGAAACAAAATAGGAGAGGTAACACATGTTTTACACCTCTCTAGGTCATTTCAAGACATAAAACTCAAAGGAGGCGGACAAAGAATTGGAATCCTTCCTAAAATCAAAAGACCTCTCTCCACATCAAATTTGGTTCCAATCCATTATGTAAGGGGTGCCTCCCAATGTAGGGAGTGGATTGGGTATGTTCTATCATTAATATTTCCTTGGTTTTATTTATTTTGAGATATTCCTTTGGAATACCTACATGTAATTTGTCCTATAATACATGTGTGAGGACATGTCATTTATTTTTATTCCTTTATCAAGGAATTTTAGTTTATCCTCCTTAAGAGGACATTGACACATTGCACACACATTATGAATAGTGGAATTCATATATTTGTGAGTTACTTTGTAAATCTTCTCCTCATCTATATTTAAGAGATGCTTATCCTCTCAGTTCTTCTCAATGATGTTATTGTTGGGTTTAATGGGAAGTAGTACTGAGAGGGGAGGGGTGAATCAGTACCTCTAAAACATTTTCTTATCCTTTAATCAATTAACCTTTGTAATCAATTGCATATCCATTCAATCTGATATACACTATCTTTGTGTAAGTTATAACAATTCATAACATTAATAAACATGTGATTCATTCATAGAAACATTCAAGAACATAATTGACACATAACACAAGATATGATATTGCAGAAACCTCTTGTTAGGAAGTAAAAATTGCGGTGGGGATGGTACCCACAAAACTTCACTATCTGCAGAATGGAAGGGGTCAGTTAAGGCTTACAATTTGATCACTTCTGATGATCTACCATGTTAGGAGTATCGGTGGAGACCTATTAAAGTCTACTCTATTAAGATCTTTTAGCAACACTATTAAGTGTGCACTCAGTTAAGAGATTTGATATTGGACTATTAAATCCACCTTTCTTGAAAGAATTATTTTCACTTTGCTCCACTTGTTAGAATGATATCAAATTACAAATTGACCTGGTAAATGCAATCTCCTATTGATGCTACAGATCCTATGTAGTTCACAGAAAAATAATATCACCTTAACTTTGATTGAACAATACCTCTGATTATCGGTTTCCTCTGTTCTTGGTTCTGCTAACCAAATTCTTCTTTTTCTATTATGGTTCTTGAAACTCTCAATTAAATCCATAGATGTGTTTGTTTTGTTCTCCTCTCACTTTCATACACATTCTAAAGAATTATTACATCATCTATTTATAGATGGATTGACTTTATCAAGTTGTGATAAAAATAATGTTAACTCTAAGAACAGGTTTACAACTTACACCTATATCTCCTAGTCTATGTGTTTTAAATAAGTTAGACTGATTAAAACACTTACATTAATGTTTCTTGTCCCTAAAGATATGGATTTAAAAACAATTAAATATCCTATAAATAGAATACCCTTGTTTTATCTGACATGGAAGTTAGATCCACTTTTTGCGGGTTGCAACTGACTTTCAGTCCTGTCTATCGGTCATGCTATACTATCCTTTAGTTTTTACTGTCGGTTGCACTGTATCTATTTTTTTGGTCTGCACTTTAACTTGCATTTCAGGTTCCTTTGTTGGGTTCCACTCTATCTTTCTGCATTGCGATTTTTGGTGTACACACTACCTTATGTCATCGGTTCTCTCTGTACTTAGTCATTTTTGGTGATCTTCTAATCTGATCTTTGGTTTTCCCTTTACTGCCTGTTGATGTAAGCTTATCGAAAGTGTTGTTTGAATACTAATGACAAATTAATGTCATCAATTTCCCCCTTTGACATTAGTATCAAAAACTGATATGTGCAAAACAAAATGTTAAGTATATACAACATATATAATCCTTAGTCATTTAATGACTCCCCCTATGTATATGCTGGTATATCTGTACATATGATATATTTTCCTTCTTCATATCATTTTCCCTTTATGAATACACATACATATCTAGCTTTTTCCCATCTGAATAAATGTACATAATATTTTCAATGATATTTTGTACAATGTATCATTTCCCCCTTTATTTGATATTAAGGGCAAAGGTTATTTACCTTAGAGCTTATCAAAAATGTGTGAATGAGAAGACTTCATGTCTTCCACCATTTTCTCCCATTACTCTCTTAGGTTTTCTAGATCCATATGCTCAAGTGTTATCTTTGAATGCATATCATAGATGTTGTCTGCTACAGACATCTCGGGAGTTGCTATTAGTTGCCTTGCAGAACTGATATGTTGTTGCAGCAGTGTAAGATTTGCAAGAAGTTGAGCCTATAGCTCAGTTACTTCTTCTCTGAAATGTGTCTCTGCCTCCCACAGCTCTTGCCTTAACCATTTTACTTCAATCATCTTTTCATAATTCAGTTTGACTGCATTTTCTCCATCTGTGGTTAGGCTACTAGCACTGTTTGCTAGATCTGTATCTAGCTTTGCTATATTGTCACTATTTTCTTTAGTGAAATTTTCTTTTGTGCTCAGATTTTGAATTAAGGTTATAGCTTCATATATGATGGGGTCTAATTTAGATATGAATTCTGATAGCTTTACCTTATTCTCTGTCACTTCTTGGCTGATGTTCTCTAAGAGCTTTTGTTGGTACTTCATTTCTGCTCTCTCCTCAATTGCCTTCTCAGCATCAATATTCTGAGTGGCGATTGCATCGATGAGGGTAGCTAGTTGATCAAGTATAGGCTTGCTTTGATCAATATCAACATCGGGTACAATTTGATGTAGAATATCCCATGTTGTCTCTAGTACCATGGAGTCCCTATGTTGTTTCTTCAGTTTTTCTGGCAATGCCTTCCTTTGGCATATTTCTCCATATTCTTGTAGTGCATCCATGTCAAGGGTAGAGGGGTCACACTTTGGTATTTCAATGATTTCATCTAGTGTAACCTCTAACTTTTTCTTCTTTTTTTTCTTCTTCTTCTTCTTTTGTGACTCGGTAGAATGTAGCACCATTGCTAATTTCTCATCCTTTTCTATTGTACTTGATGATGTGACATGTTGTGCTTCTCTCTGCTGCTTGGCGTCAGTTTCAGCACGTTGGGTGTTTGTAGACGTCTCTACATTCACCTTAACATCATCGGTAGCACCTTTGTCTATTTTCTTAGGAGTTCCATCTTTTGGTTTGTTTTCTTCATTTGCATCATCTATTTTGGTGTTTTCATTCTTGTCTTGAGTTTCCACATCTTTGTCCTTATCTCCTTCTATAACCTTGTTAGTGTCAGTTACATCTTAAGTATCTTTGATGTTTTGTTGACCATCAGTGTTGTCTTTATTTGCTTCTTCTCCTGCATCCTCTGGAGTTTCCTTTTCAGGTGATTTACTTGTTTCTTGCATGATATTGATAGCTTGTATCAATATCGGCTATTTTTCAGGAATGTTGACCTGTGTGCCATCAATTTTTGTGTCTTATTCATCGGTTGTATCTTTTGCAATAGTAACATCTTCATCCTTATTGTTTCATTTGTTGGGTCATCAGTAATGTCGATGACATTGGTATCCACAACATTGTCATTTGTGGTATCATCCCATGTTTCATCTACCACATCTGCAGTCTTATTCCCTGTTGTATCATATTCTTCTTTATCCAACTCAATTGATGTATCATCTTGGGTTGCCTTATCAACATCTTGTTGTTGAAGGCCTTTGTCGGGGCTATCTTTCTCAACTGGTCTATTCATGATTTTGCACCATTTATTGTGGCTGTCCTTTTCAATTTCAATTAGCTTGCCTTCAAAAAATTTGTATGCCCTTAGCTTTGGTGAGAATTACTTCTTGTGTTTCTCCATCATCTCATTTACCTCTACCTTTGTTGATTCAGGTGGCATTAGAGAAACAAGTACTCTCTCTCTGATTTCTTTCATTTGCCAAAGCAAATGTCCAATGGGTGGATAATCTATCCAAGAGTTCCTGTGGAATATAACTTCCTTCAAATTGCATGGGTACATATTTGAAGTTATACATTTTAGCTATCATGGCTTCCTCAATTTTGTTTAGATATTCTTGATTTCTTTTCCCCTATTTCCTAATGTGTGGATCTGTAATGGATCTGGAATTTGCAATATAAACACAAATGTCATCAGTAGTGTCAGGTTCTTTTACCTTGACATTTTATGCCTCTAAGGCTTCATCTCGCTCGGTTTCCTCTATATCCTCTCAGGTTCTGATGTATTTTCTACCCTTCTTGTTTTGTCCTCTTTTTGGTGTTGGAGCTTTCCTTTTGTAAGTCCTGACTTTTCCTTTCTTAATTGGTGAAGGAGTAGAATCTTTGGATGTTTGGCTTCTATTCCTTGAAGCAGCTGTGGTTCTTGGTTTCTTTGATGGTGGAGGAGGTGTCGAGTCTGAATTTTTTTCCTCTGAGTCATTCTTTTCTTCATCTTTACCGACAGACACCTATTCTTTAGTTTCCTCCTCTTGTTCAATTTCTTCAGCCTGCTCAACTTCTTCCTCATCTACTGATAGAATCTTCTTGAGATTCTTTACCATTCTGTCCTTTTTTACTATATTATTGACAACTAGGTCTCATTTAATTCTTGACTTGGATTCTTCATATGTGCCAAACCTTGGTTGTTTCTTGTCCATTGGTTCATTGATTAAGGCATCAATTGCCTTTGTTGCAAGATCAATGTTGATCTCATATTCTAGTGGTTGCAATCATGTTGTCCTTGCTACTACAGGTTTGATGAAAGTATGATCAGTGTCAACCATGAAGCATATCTCATCCTTAAATTGCTCGATGAGCTTGTCAGGGATTCTTACCCTCTTTTGCATTCGATCTTTGAATATATTAAAATATTCATCCATGATTGTTTCAAAGTTATCTCCCAGTGTAGCTATGTGCTCACTGATTTTCATGGTGACCGGTTTGGTGTTGTCCCATTTCACATCTCCTACCGATGGGAACTTTTCTTGAAAATAGAAGAAAATACACATGATTAGTGAGCCAAATGTACAGGTGTTTGACTTTGCATTCCTGATTGTCTTTAGGTTTTCCTTCAACTGATTCAGGAGTAGCTCAGATAAGTCCAACTATGTACCTTTCTTCACAATTTTGTAAGTTGTGTCCACAACACCTGATGCAATAATTTTTAATCTACTAGCCTGGAGGAATTTGTAGCCCAATACACATGCACCAAACTTAATCTCATCATCGGTTATTGTTGTTACTTTCAATCCATGGCCATCCCATTTGGCTCCAGTCATCTTTTTGGTCTATGCCTTCGGTGGATGCTTTAGTGCTTTTACTTTATCGGTTACGGGGTAACTAGTGACTGCAAGGATTACATCTCGGGTGATTTCCTTTGGTTCATCCAACCATAACTTATTGTTATGCATTCTTCTTAGTACTAACTGAATCCAATCAGTTTTGAAGACCTTTGGAAACTTTAGGGCATTGGTAAGCCCTTTTACCTCAATGTGTTTGTGCTCTTCCTTAAGGGTTCCATCATCATTACAAATCTTCTGGTAAGCTTCTTCCACCTCTGACATTCCAATCTCTGCAATCTTACAGTGTATGAAGGATCGGACATCTTCAACCAGCAAAACCCTAGCTGGAATGCACAAAAACACACCAGCATCATCGGGTTGTGAGGCAACCTCCAGATGGATCTTGTAATTGGGTTCCTCACATGCAGTGTTCTTTATGAGTTTGAACTCATCCTTCTTTGCATTCTTAGATTTCATGGATCGTGAAGTTGATGCCATTTTCAAAAAATTAGGGCTTCTTCATAAATGTGTGAAAACGGAGTTGTCGGTCTTGAAGAACTTACTTTTTGTGCTTACAAAGATCTTTGAACTAATTTGGGGTGCTTGGAGGTCGATTCATGATCGCTTTGTGGCTTGGTTTCTTTCTGCTCAAAAATCACCTTCGCTTTCTCTGCTCTAGGTGTTATGACAAATGAAACATTATGATGCCCTATTTATAGTCATTTCCCTAAAACACATGTCATAAATTCTCACCAACTCATCAGTGTCTAAAGATTGAGTTCGTCGGTGAAGACTTTATTTCCATCGGTATCACTTACAACGTTTCGGAGTAGTCAATATTCACTATGCTTTTATCGATAGGTTTCAGTAACATAGACATCATGTTCATGTGCTTGTTTACCAATGTAGCTTGGTCAATACTAACAACTTTTTCTTA
Source organism: Thuja plicata (assembly GCA_018584345.1). Taxonomy (NCBI): domain Eukaryota; kingdom Viridiplantae; phylum Streptophyta; class Pinopsida; order Cupressales; family Cupressaceae; genus Thuja; species Thuja plicata. Next base: position 83,339 of record MU226998.1, read on the forward strand.
TAACCAATGCCTCTTGGTAACTGTAGGCAGTCTTTTCTTTAAGTGTATACCGATAGGTTTCGGTATATATGCTCGAAGCCATAGTTCCTACATATTTCAACAAGTATAACCATGATACATATTTCTTATGCTAATTTGGAATTATTTCATCATATTATGGAACTAATGTAAAGTAATAGCTTAGTTTTAATGCAGTTCCATACTTACTTGTTCTGCTTAGGTGGCGTTGGTGATGTCACCAGATCCATTGGATGGGGTGTCACCATTCGCATTGCTCGTTCCATCTTCACCATTGCTTGAATATTTTCTCCACATCTTGTCTCTAGCCTTCTAGATATCTTCAATGGTGTTTCCATTGGGATATGTGCTTCTCTCTGTCATTCAGTCTCTGTAGTCCTTTTTGAGATGACCAACTTTATGACAGTGTAAGCATGCCATTCCAGGGTTAGTCCATCCTCTAGACTTTCTAGTCCATGGTCTCATACAGTTTGCAACAATGTGACCATATCTTCCACATGTTGTACAATTTGTCCAAGTATTATAGTCACATACATACTGATTACCGACATTCTTCGGTTGATATGTAGTTTCTTGACTTTTAGGCTTCCATGCTTGCTTTTTCTTTTTCCAGCATTCAAGACTTGTGTGCCCATTAATTTTGCAAGTAGGGAAGTATTTGTCCATGTAGGTTTCCTTCTTTGGTTGATCCATCTTAGACTTACATTCATATGCTTTATGTCCTTTCTTGTTACATTTATAACAGAATCCTATGAGTGAAGATGTAGATATAGGAATACCTTTTATTTTGCATATGCATACATTTGATGTGTGACCTTGCTTTCCACGTTGTTTTCATGTAAGCTTTCTTGGTCTTGGATTTTCATAAACATTCTTTGAATTGGGTTGATTTGATGATTCTCCCTTTTTGGCAAAGCCTAGACCGTTGTTTTTGTTGACTCTTCGTTGTCCTTCTAGAAAATCATCAATTCTTCTATTGCTCTCTTCAGCCTTTTTGATAACTTCATTATGTTGTTGCTGAATTCTAACCTCATGCTTTAGTTTTTCATTTTCTTCTCTTAGTTCACCGATAATCTGTATTCTTTCAATGAGTTCAACATTCATTTTGTTTGCTTCTTCACTCATAAGAATAATCTGATTTGTGAGCTCATGGTGATGCTCAGAATGTCTTTGAATTTGTAACTCCTTTTCTTGTAGTTTCTCTGTAATCTTCCTCCTGTCATTAGTAGCTAGTGTTCTTTTTGTTTCATCTTGTCTAGCAGAACTCATCACATCAATCATTCTTACCATTTGGGTCTCTTGACCAATTTTCAGCATCTTTATTTGCTCTATCAAATATTGATTGATCTCTTTTAGATTTGTGATGTTTTCTTCTGATGTATCTGATGCTTTGCTTGCATTTGATCCTAAAGACTCAAACAAATCTGGTATCTCTTCTTCTTGATAATCTTTTTCATTGCTCCAAGTTTCCATACCTTTCCTCTCATCCAACAACTCTCTCACCTGAATTCTTGCTTCTTTATACTGTTCATAGAAAATTTGTATCTCAAGCTTTTTATTCTTAATATTTTTATCAAGTTTGTACTTCTCCATTGTATGATCTTTTCTCTTAAGCCTTTGAGCTTTCCAAGAATAGACTTAGCTCTGATACCAATTGTTGGGTTTAATGGGAAGTAGTGCTGAGAGGGGAGGGGTGAATCAGTACCTTTAAAACTTTTTCTTATCCTTTAATCAATTAACCTTTGTAATCAATTGCATATCCATTCAATCTGATCTACACTATCTTTGTGTAAGTTATATCAATTCATAACATTAATAAACATGTGAGTCATTCATAGAAACATTCAAGAACATAATTGACACATAACACAAGATATGATATCAGAGAAAACTCCTGTTAGGAAGTAAAAACTGTGGTGGGATGATACCCACAAAACTTCACTATTTGCAAAATGGAAGGGGTCGATTAAGGCTTACAATTTGATCACTTCTGATGATCTACCCTGTTAGGAGTATCGGTGGAGACCTTTTAAAGTATACTATATTAAGATCTTTTAGCAACACTGTTAAGTGTGCACTCGGTTAAGAGATTTGATAATGGACTGTTAAATCCACCTTTCTTGAAAGAATTTTTTTCACTTTGCTCCACTTGTTAGAATGATATAAAATTACAAATTGACCTGGTAAATGCAATCTCCTATTGCTGATAAAGATCCTATGTAGTTCACATAAAAATAATATCACCTTAACTATGATTGAACAATACCTCTGATTATCAGTTTCCTATGTTCTTGGTTCAGCTAACCAAATTCTTCTTTTTCTGTTATGGTTCTTGAAACTCTCAATTCAATCCATAGATGTGTTTGTTCTATTCTCCTCTCTCTTTCACACACATTCTAAAAAATGATTACATCATCTATTTATAGATGGATTGACTTTATCGAGCTGTGATAAAAACAATGTTAACTCTAAGATCAGGTTTACAACTTACACCTAGATCTCCTAGTCTATGTGTTTTAAATTAGTTAGAAAAATTCAAACACTTACATTAATGTTTCTTGTCCCTAAAGAAATGGATTTAAAAACAATTAAATATCCTATAAATAGAATACCCTTGCTTTATCTGACATGGAAGTCAGATCCAATTTTTGCGGGTTGCAACTGACTTTCAGTTCTGTCTATCTGTCATGCTTGACTGTCCTTCAGTTTTTACTGTCGGTTGCACTATATTTGTTTTGTCGGTCTGCACTGTAACTTGCATTCCAGGTTCCTTTGTTGGGTTCCACTCTATCTTTCTGCATTGTGATTTTTGGTGTACACACTACCTTGTGTCATCGGTTCTCTCTGTACTTAGTCATTTTTGGTGATCTTCTAATCTGATCTTCGGTTTTCCCTTTAATGTCTTTCGGTGTAAGCTTACTGAAAGTGTTGTTTGAATACTAATGAAAAATTAATATCATTAGTTATTGTAATCTCTCTCTCTCTCTCTCTCTCTCTCTCTCACACACACACACACACACACACATTATATACAAGGCATTTTTCTTTCTTTTTTCCCCTTTCAAAATATCTTATGTCTCTAACCTCATTTGGGTGATTTCTCTCTCAAGTTATTCATCTTGCATGGTAACATTACTTTAATCAGTAAAATTACCTAGATTTATTTTTTTATTTCTTTCTCTTGTATTTACTTTCATGATATCAAATTAGGTTACTAATCCTTGTTTAAGTTGAAGTTGAGGAACGTTTTCATTGTTTTTTTGGAGCTCCCCCTTCTTGGAAGCACTCTTTGAGGAGAGAAGTTGAATCTCTTATTTTAACTCATTGTGTGTTACAATTTTTTGTTTTAAATTTAATATTTTATTTTATAATTCTATTTACATGTAGCTATAATGTTTCTAGGCCTTTAGAATGGATCATTCATAGTGGTACATCTTAACATGTCACTTCTCATAAATAATATTTTGATTCTTTGCATCATGATACTTCAAATATTCTTATTCAAATAGCTAATAATAATAGTTTTAATGTTGAAGGTTTAGGTGATGTGGTTGTTTCTAATGGAAAAATTCATGATGTGCTTTATGTTCCTAAATTAAAATCAAATTTTCTTTCTGTTGCTAAGTTGTTAGGATTATAGGATTGAATTTTATAAGGACATGTGTTGCATTATTGATCCTAATAATAATTATATTGTTGCTAATTCATGAATAGATAATGATAAACTCTTTAGAATCTATGAGTTTGCTACTTCAAGGTACTCTTTGCTTACTAATATTGATTTTAATGTATGACATGGAAGACTTGACCATTTGAATTCTGATTATATTTCTTTGATGGAAAAATAAAATATGGTTGATGTCTTTCCTAATATTGTTCCTTCCAAAATTGTATGCAATGGTTTCAAGAGTGGTAAGATGCATAAGGAGCCCTTTCCTCATGGTTAATCATAGAGGGAAAATCATAAATTGTACCTCATTCATAGTGACATTTTGGGACCCATGGAGAATGCCATCATCCAAGGATCAAGGTATGCACTTACATTTGTTTATGATTTTTCAAGAAGAACTTAGATATATTTTCTTCATAGCAAGGATCAAGTTCTTCACATTTTTGTTGAATTTCATATATTTCTTGAAAGACAATTTGGTTTTAAGATCAAAATAATTAGAATTGATACTGGGAAGGAATATGTTAAGAATGCATTTAATGGTTATTTTAAATATTTTGGTATTAAACATGAACTTAATGTTCCTTATACACCTCAACAAAATTGTGTAGCAGAAAGGAAACATAGAACCATTTGTTGAAATGGATAGATGTTTATTGCATGCTAAGAATATGGATTGTAAATTTTGCGCTGAATCTATTGCTTGTGCTACATAGCTCATCAACAAGACTCCTACTAAAGCTCTCAGGGATATGACTCTCTAAGAGGCTTGGTCCGGTAGGAAGCCCAATCTTAAGCATTTAAGGATTTTTGGTTCAATTACTTATGTTCATAAACCTAATCAAAAAAGGGCAAAGGTTAGATTCTAAATCTTCTCCTTTTAGATTTGTTGGTTATGATGAACATTCAAAAGATTATAGAGTTTATAATCCTATTACTAACAAGTTCAAATTTACAAGATATGTTTATGCAGACACCCAAAAATGGACAGGCTTGCGACTTTACATTAAAAACACTAATTTTCATCTATTAATTAATAGTTTTTTAATCATTAATTAATCATCTATTCTCCTCTAAATTCATTCCCCAAATCATCTAATCAAATTCCCAAAATTAATTAAATAATTATTTTTATTTAATTAATTAACCTTAATTGATTAATTACCATTAATTGATTAATTAAATTCAATTTCCTATAGTTTAAATTCAAATATTTAAACTT
>MU226998.1:91206-102249 GCA_018584345.1 Thuja plicata
CTTCCTTGTTTGCTTTATATCACTTGTTTTAGTTACAAAACCTAGACCGCACTATGTCTCAAACACCTCATGGAGGCCCTTACACAAGTTCTAAGGCTAGAACTCAACCTGATGAGTCATATATCAACAAATTCCCTGCTTGGGAAACAGAGCAAGAGAACGATCCTTTTGTGAATACCAGTTCTGCTCTATTTATTGAACAACCCCGTGGGGCAGCCCTTTTCCAAGATATCACAGAAGCAGAACTTGAAGATGTGGAGCAAGATGCTTACTCCATGAAAGTAGTTGACGCTGTTGTAGAGAGGAACCCTGAATGTTACTTAGCCATGCTAATAAAGAAGGGATTCAAACTCCCCGCTGAATTTAGTGTATCGACTATATGGCCCGAAAACCCTCTCGCAGATCAAAACACTACTCAGCCTCCTTAGATACTACTTGTTGTGTCTCAAATCTTTCCACCATTCGTATTACCCACATTAACACAGACTATATCCAGTCAAACCAATGACCTGACCCAGGCCATCACATCTTCCACTCAAGGCATGACAGGCTCGCAACTAAGTGCACCCATGGTCACTAGTATGCCTCCACCTTTGGTCTCATGGCCAGGACAATCAAGCTCTCATGCTATGCCTTCCATCCAACCAAACACCAACTATTCTGAAACAATGTCGTTGCTGCAATCAATTCACACTAGTCTTGGGATCAACACCTCATGCCTACAGGGATCCATCTCTGCAGGAATGAATTATAGTCAAGGCCCGCCCAAGGCTACATCTTTGCCCATTCTGACATTAATTCAAACTCTGCAACAACAACCCTAGCTTCAAATGCCTCAAATCCAACCCTCGCAATAGTAACCCCAACTTCAGTTGCCTCAATTCCAACCCCTGCAACAGCAACCCTAGCTTTAGTTTCCTCAAACCCAATCTCCGCAACAGCAACCCCAGCTTCAATTGCCTCAGTTCCAAACCCCACAACATCAACCCCAGCTTCATTTGCCTCAAATCCAACCCCCGCAATAGCAACCCCAGTTTCAAACCCAACCTCAATAGCAGCAACATCTACCCCAGTAGTATCAACCTCAGTTTCATTCACAACAACAAACACATCAAAACCCACCATGGGCTACCCATGTGCCCCCATTTACAAATCACTCGATGGGAAATCAATATCAAGCCCCTAGGATGAAATCTTATGTTCCTACTCAAGGGACACAAAGGCGCAGCCTCATACCCACTACAACATAGAGGAACATCGTTACACATCAGCCTTAGAATCAAATGGACATGTTGATGCAACAAATGCAAACCCTTCAAACCCATCTACCTCATCTACCTCATGGCATTTAGTCTTAGGGTGAACTGGCTAAAAATTTCATATCTCATTTCCATCATAACATCGAGCGCAAGGTCAACATCAAGGACCTTTGCGATATCAAACAAAAGGATGGAGAGTCTTTTGTGAAGTTCCTACAGAGATGGAGGAACATGGCAAACCGCATAACATATGATGTGCCTGAACAAGACTTAATAGTCATGTTTGTTGACAATCTAATTCTAGACATGTCATTCACAACAGAGTTATAGTTAGCTCTGAACTTCACACAACTCATCGAAAGAGGAGTTTGTTGTGAGCAGAACTTAGTCAAACAAGGAATCATTGCAGATCCCACACAAACAAATACAAACAAAAATGCAACGGACAAAGCTAAGTGGTGGAACAAAAACAAAAATGTCTCTAGCAATGGTGTCATTGATGTGAAGATGGTCAACTATGCACAACCCAAGGTGTCACTACAAGGTGCACATGTGGCCAACCAAAAACCCACAAGGCCCACTCAACAAGCATACACCCAAAACCAACCTCCTCCAATACAAGCAACCACTGCGTCAAACAGTCAACAACAGAATCAATGTAGACCACGGTTTCAATTCTAGCAACGTGATTTCACACCATTGGGAGAGCTGATAGAATCAGCTTTACGCAAGTTGATGCAATCAAACACTATCACTCTCCCAGAAATTAGAGACTTTGAACAAGATGAAAACAAATTGAGGTGGTATAATGACAAAGATTTCTGCAAGTATCATCGAGTGAAAGAGCACAAAATGACTAACTGTTACCGATTGAAACACACTATCCAAGATCTGATTGACACAGGGGTCATCAACAAATACCCAAACCAAAGGCACAACTGATCACACTATCTTCAACGATACCTTTCATGATCACAACAAGGGAAAAGCCTCCAGGTCTCGTGGACAAGCAAAACAAGTTAACTATACGTATGCCAATAGTTATAATGTTATCAATTGCCTCAATCCTTCAGATAGCCATGTGGCTACAATCACTATCAAAGACCAAGGTAAAAATTGTGCTGTAACAATGCATCACGCCAGAGTCATCTTGCAAGGATTATCATCCTCACCTATTGTATCTGCCAATCCTAAAGCAAACTTAGATCCACAGACAAGCATAGTGGACCAACTAAAGCGCACACCTGCCTAGATCTCCATGTTTGACCTATTGCGCATATCTTCACAGCATAAACTGGCACTTGACCAAGCCCTTCAGAATGCAGCTATCCCAAGGGACATAACACCCAAGAGCTTCCAAACGATGGTCAACCATATAGCTGCTAAAAAACATGCCACATTCACAGACTGTGATGTGCCGCCGCATAAACCCCTGCATAATGATCCTTTGCACTTACTTGTCCAGGTCCACAAAAGCGCTATCCGTAGGGTCCTTGTTGATGGTGGACCTAGGTTAAACATCTATACTCTAAAGTTAATCAAGCAACTGGGCTATTCAAAATCAAGCATTGATGTCACAAGGAGGATAAATATCAGAGCTTATGATGAAGAGGAAAGGTCCTCTAAAGGTATTATCATTCTACCTGTTCGTATTGGTCTTGTGGTAAAAAACACTCCCTTCCAAATCTTAGACCTTGAGTTGGGATATAACATGCTACTAGGGAGACGTTAGATACATGAAATGCAAGTTGTACCTTTGACATACCATCAATGTATCAAGTTCCCACACCAGGGAGAGGAGATCATCATAGAGGGAGATCCCAATCCTTTCCAATATTGTAATGCAGTCCAAATCAACACTGATAACCAGGTACCATCAAACCAAGATGCAAGCATCCCATCCTCTTTAGATTCAAATCCCAAGGATGTCACACGGACATAAGGAAAGATAGTCATTAACTAGGACGCAAGTATTCCCTCCTCTTCAGATTCAAATCTTAAAGATATCACATGGAAAGCGGGCGAGATATCCATTACTAACAAGGGCTGTGGTGAATACAGATATGAAGAGGCTTTCACCATCATGCACATGCCTCAGAGCCTGAGAACTTATGGTATGCCAAAACATGTCATTACAATAGAAACTCCGCAGCCTGTTCTATTCATATGTCCACCCACAACCTTTGTCCGATGGGGAGACATAGCGGAAGAAAAGCCATTTGAACAAGACATCAATACCTGGTTATACCAAGACCCACCAGAGATAATCCGACCACCACTACCCCTGTCAAACTATGGTAATGGTTACACAATGATACAAAGATTTGGGTACAATGGTACAACTGGGCTACGGGCAAGACAACAAGGCATAATGGAATTGTCTCTCCCGCCAACCCAGAGAAACATGGGAGGGTTGGGCTATGGACAACAAAGAACCATTCCTATGATCCAAGACATTCAATTCAATCAAGAACAAATAGAAAAGATGTACCAGGGGCACAACACAGAACATTTCTTGATAGGCAACATATTAGCACAATTGTTGCCCGCCGAAGTGGGAACTACACAAACCCGAATAGACCTCCACATAGAAATCAATGATAACCAAGGAAGTGAGACATCTGACAAGTGTTCTATTGAGACTGACTCCCACGAGTATGAGTGGAGATCCCTTCATGACTCTAAACCATCGATCCCAGATTATTCCCCTCGGTCAGACACTATCATAAATCTAGAAGACTTATTTGACCAACTGACCATTACCGAACAACCCTGCATAGACAAGCATGTCATTTATCAGACCTCAAGTGGTGCGTCCACATCACAGTCCAGTTTTGTAGGAACCATATCTGTAGTCCCTTTAAGTCAACCAGAGCCAAACATCCGTGAAAGTATCTGTCTTGTACACCCTGAGCTCATAGAGTGGGATCAACAAGGACCACCTGATTTAGATGTCTTCGAGAATGATGAGGCCATAGCTCACTTCATGGGACTTAGGGAAGGCATTCCATTAGGAGACCTTAATGCAGGATTCTCCATTAACCTTGACAGAGTGGCATATTTTGGGGAGGAAGCTCCTCTTTCTAGTCCACACGAGAAAAAAGAACAAAAGAATGATAAAAAGCCAAAACACGACGTATCTTCTAGCAAAAACCTCACTGAGGCGCTAGAAGATGGAAAGAAGGAACTCCTCCCCTTGATAGAGGAGAAATCAACATTACTAGCAGAAGAAACAAAGGAAGTCAATTTGGGAGATGACAAGAACCCAAAGAACATATACTTGGCAAAATCACTCACCCCTGAGGAGAGAGAACAGTTCATCAGTTTCTTCAAGGCAAGAATGATCAATTTCGCATGGTCCTACTCGGATATGCTAGGGTTGGATCCAGAGCTAGTACTACACCATCTCCCGTTGCTACCCAATGCCAAACCTGTCAAGCAAAAGCTAAGAAAGATGCATCCCCATGTTGCATTGCTAGTTAAGGCAGAGTTGAAAAAGCTCCTGGATGCTAAGTTCATAAGACCTATACCATATGCGGACCAGATATCTAACTTGGTACCAGTTACAAAACACAGTGGTCAGATACGGATTTGCACAGACTTCAGGGATCTCAGCATAGCTTGTCCCAAAGATGACTTTCCTTTACCCAACATAGATATGATAGTAGATCTAACCGCTAGACATCAAATGATATCACTCATGGATGGCTTTTCAGGATATAATCAAATACGGATCGCACCAAAGGACCAACACAAAATAGCTTTCACATGTCCTTGGGGGACATATTGTTGGAATGTCATGCCGTTTGGTCTAAAGAATGCCGGAGCGACATATCAAAGGGCTATGACAACTATATTTCATGATCTCATCCACAAAACAATGGAAGACTATGTGGATGACATACTAGCCAAGTCAATACTTCGAAAGGATCATCTACAAGTTTTGGGACCAATCTTTGACAGAATGCAGGAATTCAAGGTCCGTCTAAACCCAAAGAAGTGTGCATTCGGTGTCACAGCAGGAAAATTACTGGGGTTCATAGTATCACATAGAGGAATTGAAGTGGACCCAGCAAAAGTCAAAGCAATATTGGACATGCCTCCACCATCAAACTTGAGACAACTAAGAGGGTTACAAGGAAGGCTCCAATCAATCAGACGCTTCATAGCTCAACTAGCAAACAAGTGCCACCCATTCCAACATCTATTGCACAAAGACATCAAATTCATATAGACAGAGCAATGTGAATAGGCATTTCAAATATTCAAGGACTACCTTCTCAAGTCTCCTATATTGGTACCACCAGTCCAAGGTAGACCATTGCTTCTATATATCTCAGCAATGGAGTCTGCGTTAGGTGTACTCTTAGCACAACATGATGACGCAGGTAAAGAGAGGGTTATCTACTATCTAAGAAGGACATTGGTTGGATATGAGCTAAACTATACGCCAATTGAAAAGTCATGCCTTGCAGTTGTCTTCGCTTCCCAGAAGTTGAGACATTATATGTTGAGTCACCAAACAAAGTTGATCGCACACATCGATCCTTTAAATTACCTCCTAAGAAAAGCAGCACTCACCAGAAGACTTGCGAAGTGGGTGATGATCTTAAGTGAGTTCGACATTGAGTACATAGACAGAAAGGCCATCAAAGGACAAGTGATTGCAGATCAGCTAGCAAAGGCACCCGTTCAGGATCATCAGCCTATTATCTCTGACTTTCTTGATGAATCTATTATGACACTACAACCAGCAATCGAGGTATGGAAACTTTATTTTGATGGATCATGCACGAACCATGGTGCAGGGGCAGGGATAGTGCTTATCACTCCAGATCATGATACAATTCCAAAGTCTTTCAGGCTCAACTTCCTGTGCACCAACAACATAGCAAAATATGAAGCACTAGTCATCGGTCTAAAGATAGCAATTCAATGGAGAATCAAGAACCTTAAAGTCTTTGGTGATTCACAGTTGGTCATCAGTCAAGTCAACAATGATTATACGACCAAAAATGAGAAGCTCATACCATACCAAGCACAAATGGAAAGGCTACGCACCAAGTTCCATTACATCTTCTTCGAGCAAGTCCCACGAGCACAAAAAAAAGACGCCGATGCGATGACTACCATAGCATCACTGATTGATATGCCAAGCAATGAAACAAAATTCTAGTTTCTAGTGGAGCAACTCTTGGTGCCATCACATCAGGCATCCATCACATAATTAGCATGCATCCTTGTTGGTCCTAAATCCCCATGGTACCAAGATGTCTATAACTATCTCCAAAACAGTGTCTTACCTCCCAACTTGTCTAGGAACCAGAGAAAGTCCCTCATCCGCCAAGCCTCTAGGTATACCATCCTCTCAACTACTTTATACAGACAAAGTCTAGATGGAATGCTACTATGATGTCTCACTTCCATGGAATCCCAGAAAGCTTTGTATGAGGTACATAAAGGAATTTGTGGAACCCACGGAGGTGGCAACAACTTAGCTAAGAAGATCATCCGCATGGGATACTATTGGCCCACAATAGAGACAGTTGCACACAAACATGTACAAAGGTGTAGATAGTGTCAGATTCATGGAGACCTCATACATGCACCAGCCCAGGAACTACATCCTATCACATCACCATTGCCATTTTCAATGTGGGGATTTGACCTAGTGGGCAAAATTACACCTTCTTCAGCGAATGGACACAAATACATCATAGCTGCAATAGAGTAATTCACCAAGTGGGTAGAAGCAATTCCTCTCACCTACATCACTAGAAAGCAAATAGAAATGCTCATACTTAACCACATTATCTATCGATACGGGATCCCCCATACTATCCTGACAGATCATGGTACACTGTTCCAGAACAAAGATGTTGAAGAGCTATGCGAACAGTTCCATATCAAACAAGGGTTCTCCTCATTTTATTACCCTCAAGGGAATAGTCAAGCTAAAGCTACAAACAAAATAATCTTGAAAATCCTGAAGAAAATAGTCAACGAATCAGGGCTAGACTGGCATTTACAGCTTAGTCCCGCATTATGGGCATACAAAACTAGTGTGAGAACACCTACAGGAGCTACTCCTTTCTCCCTAGTCTATGGATCAGAGGTGGTATTACCCCTTAAAATATAAATCCCATCCCTAAGGATATCTTTAAAGAACCTGGTTTCAAATGAAGACTATAGAGTGGCAAGGCTCAGTGAACTGGAGTTACTAGATGAAAGAAGGCAACATGCCTTTGACCACTTACAAGGCTATCAGAATCACCTTAGAAGGAAATATCATAAGAAGGTGAAGCCATGAACATTTGAGATAGGAGACCTTGTCCTCATGGAAAATCAAAAGAACCAAGCAGAGAAAGTCAAACTCGAAAAGTTTGAGCCTAACTGGCTAGGACCATTTGTCATTATCAGCTCTACTCAAAGTGGGGCATTCATACTAGCAACACCAGAAGGAGATCAGCTCCTCGGATACATCAACAACATGCACCTTTAGAGGTTCTACCCTTGAGGTCTCTATGGTTAAGGCACCTATCTACATATCTAGAAAATACCCAAAAAGAAAAATCATAAAATACAAAAGTTACCTTGGTGAAAACCTGGCAATCAGGCGCCTTGGCGACAAAAAAATCAAAAAAGAAAAACAGTAAAGAGAAACACAATTGCTCTCTCAGTGAAAACCTGGCAATTAGGCACTATTGAGTAGGTACCTTAGTGAAAACCTGGCAAATAGGCGCTAAGTGTTCAAATCCAGCTTCACCATCAACAAACTCCAAAAGCTTGAGCGATTTCAAAATGCAAGACTGACTATCCCAAGCTATATCCAGAAGCACAATCCCCTCTGAGCACCAAGAACTTACCCATGGTTAATACTGGTCCACCAAACTAGGGGGCAATTCAAAATGCCCTGAAAAAATCCAAAAAATTGGAAAACTCATCAAAAATCCTTAAAAAATTGAAAATCAAGAGAAAATCAATCTTCATCAAAAACATTCAAAAAATTGCAAAATCCAAAGCAATAAAACCAACTTGGTTATCAAGAGAGATAAGGGCGATTACGCCCAGTCAATCAATGTCACAATCATGAGCTTTGCGAATCATCATTGGGCTCATCTGACATAGCTTTATCAATCTATCAAATCAATCAGCAAGCAACTGGCAACCAAGCCAATCTATCAAATGTCACAATCATGAGCTTTGCAAACCAACATTGGGCTCATCTGACACAGCTTAATCAGCTACCAACACGATCAAATCAATCTATCAATTGTCACAATCATGAGCTTTGTAAACCAGCATTGGGCCCATCTGACACAGCTTGATCAGCTGCCAACATGATCAAAGCAATCAATCAATCAATCACATCAATCGTCTTACACAGTGATGGGTATGCTCAAACCAGATAGGTTACTCTTATATGAGTAATTTATTACTGAAACCAAGCACACTCAAGAAATCAAGCCAATCAAGCCTATCCAAAGAGTCGGGCTAATCAAGAGAATCCATCTGCATCAAGGAACCATCCAAAATGTTGACCACGTCAGTCAAGTCGGTCAGATGTCAGTCTATATTTTGCAGTTATGTTCTTACGCTACTCCAGGATCCACCATGCGAGGAGAGTAGCTATGATAGATCATGACTTATTTTCTTTGATTGTTGTCTATTGAATGTTCACTTCAATTTCTGGGCCATGATGATTTAGGATAAATGCGGTAGGCACTGTCACTTATCTGGCAGCCGCGCAGCTCCACGATCTGAGCTTAACCCTGGGAAAGAATTGGACATTCCTTCTCTTTTATTTTTCTTGTTTGGTTTATAGAATCAAGAGCTCGCAACACTATTCAGATGGACTCTGAGTTGCTTTGGATTTCTATCTTGGTTTCTATGGTCTTTCCCTTTATGTTGCAAACAAGAGCTCACGATGCTATCCAGATGGACTCTAGGGGCATAGGAGTTCTATCTTGTTTGCTTGGCTTTCCCTTTCAGAAATCAAGAGCTCATAGTGTTATCAAGATGGACTCTGGGTGCATAGGATTTCTATCTTGGTTTCTTTGTTTTAGATTAATTCAGAGGACAAGCGGTATCCAGATGGTCAATATCTAGGTGCTTTTGGCTCTCTTTCTTTTCAAACAGGGAACATAGTTGAACCTAGATGGTTAATATTTGGGTGCACTAGGTTCTCTTTCTATGCAATCTCTCTACTCCTTCCGCTATCAAGAGGTCGTGGTGGTATCTAGGTGGTATGTGATATGGATCATTCGACGCTCTTCAAAATTTCAAAAAAATACAAAAAAAAAAAGATGCAATGATGACAAATATTGGAAACAGGGGCAGCGACTTGGGACACTCATCCTTTCTATCAAATCATATCTATCAAAAAATACAAAAAGAACATCCTTTCTATCATTCCATTCTATTAGATCAATCTCATAGCACATCTATCCAAAACTAACTTCTTTCTAAATAACACATGCATTACTCAGATATTTTGTGCATAATAGATTGCATTCATTCCATTGAGTACATCAGAAAAGAGAAAAACATGGTAGTTGCATACATGATAAATCATAAAATCACATGCATCCATAAGCATCTTGTATAAACATGCATTTCATTTCCACCATCCTGCATATACATGTTAGTATCATAGGAAAAGTAAATCATCCACATACGAATCTGCATAATAGGAATCATTTTGCATATACATCACATCATCTAAACCACCAAATCATGTAGAATCATACATATAGCAAGTAAACCATTGCACATCATATCAAAAACACTAGCTGCATCTCATATAAATCAAACTATTTGAGTACAATGAATGGTCGCAAGTCTGAACACAGGAAGGTAATAAAACATGTATATCAATAAATATTAGTGTGTCGGGATAAAAAAAAATGGATGATACTTAGAGTATATCAAATGAAATCACTACAAAAATGGTACATTATACATAATGGAATCAACATGTGCTACCTCCACCCTCGCCAGGAGGTGGATGAGGGGGTGGCATATCAGAAGGTGGTCTATGGGATGAACTGGGCGCTCCAATACCACTACTCTAGGATCGTTGGGCTCGACTCAATCTCTAGGAAGCAGTGTAGCTAGGCACTCTCTGCTCTGCCAGAACTGCACCCTCATTATGATGCCACCAATAGTCAATCTCTCTGCGCATCATGGCCATATCTATAGTATCTATCAATAATATCTCAGTGTGAAACATCCTGTACACTATCAATAAAAGAACGAACCTCAACTCGAGCCTGGCACTCTCTGGACTTGGCCGCTGTAACCCGGGCCTCCAAAATAGTGGCATGTGCGTCAGATAAAGCAAGCCTGGCCTGAAGGTCCTGTACCTGCTGAGTGAGGTGGTCCAACTCTGAGGGATCATCCTCCATACCTCTCATGGCCACATCCATCTCCCCCTCCTCTGCCCTGTCTCCCAAACCCTCACCTCCTCTCCTCCTAACAACCCAGGAATCATTAGCACTCTTTGAGCTCTCCCTTGTGCTACTGCCAATGCTGCCACTATTAGTAGAGGAACTAGTCTCTACACTCTGCTCATCTAGAGCCTCCACGTCTATATCACCGATCTCAACATCAACATCCTCAATGACTACTCTGTCCTCCTCTCTAGGAGCCAGAACAACCGCTGTCCGTCGGTGAAATCTCCACACCAACTGGGGTGCCTCCTCCTCCATGGCCTCCTCATCCTCCAAAATAGTACCCAACCCAACTCGAGGAGCACTAGTTTGTCCCCCACTCTGGCCACCTC